>PVHY01001101.1:0-174603 GCA_004024945.1 Uropsilus gracilis | reverse complement strand
CTCCATTCCCCCCCTTTCCTTCCCGCTCAAAGTTGTGTGCTTCAGTTTGGTGCTTAGCTTGTTTTGACTTTTTATTTCTATTTCTATGTTAGGGGAACAAAATTTGAGAATCACTCAAATGCTAAGATAAAATAGATAGTTTCATCAGTTCTACTACACCAAATCTTTTGGTTTGGTAAGTGCCAAATCCATTTGGTAAATTAAGACAACAAATTTTATCTTGTTGGTGTTAGTATTGATATAATAAATGATTTCACATAACTGTTACTAGATGCTCTGAGTTTTATTCATTTTTAGCCCATATCATGATAGGCAGACTCTCCTGGTGATTCTATTTTGTCTGTACCAGTCATGATACTTAGGCTCAATATCATTCATTTCTTTGCCTGATCTTGAGTTTGCAAGGTTTATACAAGATGGTATAGTTTCCCCTGCCTTGGAGTTACATTGAAGAATGAAATCTATATTAGAAGTAATGGCACTTCAAGTTATTACACAAGGCTCACATAATAGAGTAGGATATATGGTTGGAGGTAAAACTGAAAAGTTGAGCATATTTTAGACACTGTGTGTTTCATGTATAAAAAAGTTAAGTATAGTAGGAACAGAGATAATCGTGAGTCTAATGATTTTGGAGCAGACAGAGCAGAGTGCTAATCAATTGGTAAAACACAGTGGATCTATGTCTGAAAGCCATATGTTTGTCTACCAAGAAATGGATGGCAACCCCAACACTGAATTATGTTTGCATCACACTTAGCAGTCCTTAAGAGAAATAAGAGTAGTAGGACAAAGGAAGCAACTTACCCAAAGGAAACAACATCTTGTGTCTATGAATTCATGAAAAGAAATACTCAGAATTGAATAAAATATTGTCTAGTAGGGGTAATTGTACCTTACTGCATTTAGAGTAAAAGAATAAAGATCCTGTAACTCATTTTTCAATGAGTAAGCATCCCAGTTCTTAAAGAGTTACTGATCTATTCTGAAGTCTATGCACGGGACACGCTTATTGATTTGAGCAGAGAATACTAGATGAATATTTTGAGATAGTCATCCTTGTACATATATTTGTCATCCAATGTTTTAAGGACAAGATATTCTTTCTAAGCAAAGTTTACTTATAAATCTATGATTTAAAGATATTCTTATTTTGGTTTGTGTGACTCTCCTGATTCATTTGATATTAAATCAACCTTTTCCATTCAACATACTGTGAACATATACTAATTCACACTTCTATACATTTTACATGTATTATGGTATCTTGGTCTCTCACCACCTTCCTCAACTCCCAAATTTTATTTTTTAATTTTAGGATGAGTAGTATTACTTTGCAGTAACTTTGCCCTGGCTACTCACATAATTTTTATTGTTCAGTTATATCTATCCTCCATACATGACATATCTTTATTTATCTCCAACTCCATTGGAAGTTCCTGTACTAGGCAAAGATCTTTCCATCTATTGGGATGAGGATATCAGTTGACATATGAGACATTCATTAAAATATACAAACCTTCATTATACTTAGACTTGAGTTGAAGTACCCAAGGTGATCACAAAAGAAATTCTTTCTATTTTTTCTTTTGTAAAATTCCTTGGTTTGTAGCAAATCTTCAGTAAATGCTTACAGATAAAACATGTTCGATGGAACAAAAGTATACTTTTCTCACTATGCAACTTTTATTTTCTCTGCATTCATCCCTTTATTTGGGAGATTGTAGACTAATAGAACGTAAAAATTAAATGCATAATTCAAAAGACATATTTTTGGTTCTATTTTTGACTTCCAAATCACTTAAACTCTTTGCAATTTAGTTTCTTCATCTCCAGAGTGAAGTTAGCAATAGTATCTAGCTTGAAGTTAGTAATAAATAATGATTCATATTACCCAAAGTTTGCAAGGCAAGATTTTCATTTTTCACATTTGAGAATGCAAATCAACACCTACATCAAGTATAGATAATAATTACTTCTGGCATTTAGAAAGTACTAGTACAAATACATTGTCTCTTGAGTACTCAATTAATAGTTATTACCCTTCTTTTATTACCCTATTACACAAGGAGAAATAACATGAGCTTTTACATGTTATGAAAATCTCTGTAGTAGACACATTACCACATAGGAACAAATCATCTGTTCCCCAACAGAAATTGTGTATCCATTTTTTGTTTCCAAGTACTAAACATCTTACTTGGGAGGAGAGTGGAAACCTAAGGTTCTGTCACAATTGAAAAAGCATATCAAACATTTCATTTTATGAAGTCATATTGGTGAGACCTTATACATCACCTACTCTCTTCTGAACACTGATAGTGACATTCTTTTATATTCCAACACTAGAAATATAGAAATGCTAATAAAGTAATAACTTTCTATTTGGAAGTCACCCACTGGCTGATAGAGCAGCGTAGTAGCCACTACAAGAAACAGAGCTCAGGTGAGAAACTATGTGACTCTCTTATATCCTGATATTAGAAACTGTACAACCAGTGCAAAAGAATGAAACTGGACCACACCTTACACCTACACAGGAATTAAGTCAAAATGGATTAAATATCAATGTCTTCCCTGGTATCCATTTTAGAAAAAAAAATGGATTAAAGATTGGAGGATCAAGCAAAAAATCACAAAACTCCAACAAGATGTGGTATATCTACACAATGGAATATTATTTGTCAACCAAAGAAGACAAACTTAGGTCATTCACAGCAAAATGGTTAGAGCTAGAAGGAATCATGTTATTGGAAATACAGAAAGAAAACGAGAAACATGGGATGGTCTCACTTATAGGAGGGCTACAGGGAAGACAAACAAACAGACAAGAAAAATATATAACTGCCAACAGAAATGAGGCATAGAACAGGAGATGGAGAAGAGGGTAAGAGTGGGGGGAGGGCAAAAGAGCTAAAGAAAGTTTGGGGGTATTGGGATGGTGGTAGAGCCTCAGGTTAGACAATGATGTGCTATATATACACATATATATGTGTGTGTATATATGTGTGTGTGCAATCAAGGAAAAGTTAAACTAAATTAAATAAATAAATAAATAAATAAATGAAAAATAATAAATTGAAAAGAAAAGGGTAGTGTCTTTGAGTAAGCATTTTTCCAAAGAATAGGTACAGGAAATGTGCTCAGTATCACTAAACATTAGGGGAATGGAATGAAAATCATGAGCTATCACCTCACAACTATTAGAATAATAAGTATAAAAAAAGACATAACAGGTGTCAGTAAGGACATGGAGAAAAGGTAGCACTTGTGAACTAAAGATGGAAATACAAATTCATTTTCTCATTATAGAAAAATGATAAGGAGATTTATCAAAAAGTTAAAAGTAGTACCACTACATGACCCCACAATTCTGTTCATGGGTATTCATTCAAATAAAACAAAAACACTAACTTGAAAATCAAATGTATCCTAATATTTACAGTAGCATTATTCATAATAGTAAAGATATGACATTTGAGTGTTCATCAGTGGATTAATTGATAAATAAAATATGACACACCTAGAGATTATTTTTCAGAATTTTGCAATTTGCAAGAACATGGATACACCATAAGTGTTATGCTAAGTGAAATACTGACAAAAACAAACATATGGATTTGCTTACATGTTTTTAAAGACTCCTATAAACACAGAAAATAGATTGTTGGTTGCCAAAGGGGGAGTAAGTATAGATGAAGGTAGTCAAAGGTACAAAATTTCAGTTATAAACTAAATCAGTAATAAGGATGTCAAGTATAAAATGATGAATACAGTTAACGATACTCTACCATATTTGAAAGTTTTTAAGGGAGAATATCTTAAAAGATTTCAACACAAATGTTTTGTGACTATTTATGTTGATAAGCCTTAACTAGTCTTACTGTAGAGATCATTTTGCAGTATTACAAAGCATGTGCAATATCAAATCATTTTGTTTATATGTAGTATAACGTTATATATAAATTTATCTTATAAATGTAAATATGTGAAATTTTAATTTTTAGAAAAGAAAATATGATTCGAATTTTAAAACTAAGCTAGTTCTTAATCATTTTAACACAGATATAAAATAATGGAAATTATCATGCATATGATAATGTGAAATAAAGTAAAATGTTAAGAATGTAAATTATATCTACAATTATACTACTAATACATTTAGTGAAAGATGCATAAGTTGATAACATTTTAGGTGTCCATTGCCAGTGGAAGATGAACTCATTCTACATTGATTTAAATAATGATTTAAATAACGTAAATAAAAAAGTAAAACAGAACCCAACATAAAAGTAGTTACATCCTGTATAGTTGAAGATAGCTTAAAAATGAGAACAACTTAGATCTTGAATTAATTATGCCAAGAAGGTCAACCTGATTGTCAGAAACATTACTTGTGAGAGATGAGGGTTTAACTACCATTACTTTCTATGAAACAATAGAAAATTGGAACCTAAAAAGAAAAACCTATCAGGTATGTATCAGTAGCTCTTAATTGAGCTAGTTATAGAAAATAGATAGCAAAGATATCTCCTGATAGCACATATGGACCAGAAGAATAGTTAATGTACTTTTATGACTTTTCTGATCCACATATGTAAGTGGCAGAGTTACTTATCTATATATCTATGTTAGATATTCTGGTCATTGTTCTTATTAAGTGCTGTATTTGGGAGTAGTAGTTGTGTAATAAATAATTTTTATTTTTTCAATAATTAGGAGTAATATCATGGGTTTAGAAACTGATACTACAGGAAGAAAAGTTAATAGAAGACAAAATAGTTTTACGAAAATGATCTTTCATTCACTTAACAATGAGTGTGGTTCACCAAATTTTACTTTAAAAGACATAGATGTCATAGAGTCTAATTTTCACTTTTTTAAGTTATTGCTATTATTGTTTATGAATATACTCCTTTGACTCATACACTATAGCACATTAAACTTTAATGAAGTAAGCACAACATTGTATGTTTGCTTTATGAATGACTGTACTTAATAAACAATGCATTATTTAGTTTGAATCAACTAAATGAAGGACGTTCTGATGTAGGAAAAGAGAATTGTGAAATATTAAGAATAAGTCATTTCAATGAGAACACAGCCCAAAAGGGCTTCTGCTTTGAGATTTAAAGTTTGAAGAAAATCTGTGCTGTTGAGCATGGCATGTATTTCGTAGTTAAAACAATAGAAAAAATATATGATGTGTACATGGGGTAAGTTAAAAAATATTCTGATTTTGGAAATCATATATAAAATAACAGGTTTTTAATCAGTTTCTAAATTTCAATATAATATTGAATTAGTGACTGAAGAAAATCATTAGATTATAAACAAAGTATGAAGGAAACAAGATGCAAACTACAGAGGAGTCCTTATTTCAGTACATATTTTTCAATAAAATAATAGTATATTTCATCAAATAATGCACATACATGCTGTAGTATTAACAAAAAGGTGCCTCTAAAATGCACATGGAATTATAACTTATCACAGAGATAATCTTCAATAGCACTTTCTAAAAGGTGGTTGGACAAGTTAAGATTATACATAGCAGGAGTGAAAGGGTATTTATGAATTCTAAAATAGAGAATTTTATGTATTATACTTCTATTGCAAGCTTTTAATTTAATACACTTCAGCCTTATAGAAAAGTCATTAGACTATTTCTAAGACCTTTGTCTAAAAGGACCTATGTCCTTTGTTTAGACTTATTGTTTACTTTTGCCCCAATTATTTTATGATTTTTTACCTCTGCTTTGGACATTTTGCATACAGATATTCTCTTTATTTATTGGAAACAAAGTTCAATATATTGTCCCCTCATTCCCCTATTTTATTATGTTTTCTAAGGACCAAAGAATTATTTTAACTACATTATAATAATTAAAAACAGACTTTATATTAATATATTAGTATTAATTAACAGCTTATTATTAAATGTGATAAGCTGACACAAAATGCCCTTTAGAGCATTTTTCTCTGAGTCAGGTTGCAATACAGTACTACAGAGTAATATGGATTTTTTGAATCTTTTAATCTGAACTACTCATCCTTCTGCTATTTGTTAATTTTGACATTCTAAAGGCTACAAACTTGTTATTGTGTAAAATATCCTCAATTTACATTTTCCAATATTTTCACATGACAAAACTTAGATTTTGCATTTTCACTTGATTTGCTGGTTTTAGTGTTGGTGAGAATTGTTGGAAGAACTGGCTGAATTGGGCATTATACTCGTTAAGCACAAAACTTTTGATTGCTGTTATCAATTTTATGAGTTAACTTTTTAATTTGTGATATTAACCTCATTACATTAAGCAATAAACCTGGTTTTAAAACCTATCAACTAGATTTTAAAATTTTAGAAATTATTTGAGTCCTTGTAAGTAGCTAATAATATTCCTCATCATTTTTGGTGGTTGTTCTGGAATCTTGCATGTTAAATGTTGAAGAGATCTTCTTGTTGATTTATGTTATTATCAGATCTATACTTTTTATTATTTCAAAGTCTTAAAATTTGTCAAAATTTTAAGAAATAGGAGAAGACTATTTCTGAAGAAATAGGAGAAAGACCAAAATAATATTTTAAGACACATAATAATTGATGGGTTTCCTATTGAAGAATTTTCTACATTATACCAAGTGGAATGTTCTAAAAATCCCTTTGAATGATGATTTGGCTTTCATTATGCACTAAGTAATTTAAAATAAGTTAACATCTTCAGATTATTCAATCTTCCACTATGAGAACCTGGGAAATATATTCATTTTTGATATATCTATATGTTTATCAGTAAGAATTATCCTTTTCTCATAGGTACACACTTACACATAAATTAATATCAAGGTAACTTACAAATTTGTTGTGTATAAAAGGCAATCTTTTGTTTTCCTATTTAATTTTCTAATTGAAATGGGTGGTTTATTGGCATTATATGCTCTCAAGGGGGACTTTCTCAAAATGCCTATTTCTAACATATTTTATTAGTTAATGAAAAGCTTTGCAAGATCATATAGAAATAGTGAAAATATTTTGTTTCTCTCATTCTTGCTTACATTCTATTCTATTTCGCTGTGTAAATTTCAGATCAAAACAAACAAGAGTAGTGAGTTTTGGATTCTTAACTTTACATAATTGAAATGATTTTAAAAATTCATTAAAAAGTCTGTAGGCTAGTAGTTTAGCATGAATATAAAGATTAATAAGTAATACCATTTTATTATTTTGTTAAGATCGCATATGTCTTGCATTGTTTATTTTAATGTTTTGATTTATCTAGGAATGAATTTTAAACATGTCAAATAAATTTAGCAGATGTTGGGACAATTTTACATTGTACTAATTGGGGACATTGTTGAAAACTACAGTCCAGAAATAGTTGAATATGATGCACTTTTTTAATACATCAGTTTTGTTGTCTGATCATACTTATGATGTTTAATTATCTATGTAAAAGTATAGGTCTATTTTTGTGTAATTTTATAATTTATGGTGTAATTGGTGACAGCAATCTTCTATGCTTCATTACAATATCAACAACAAATAAATGATAACTTCCTTATTTAAAAATTTAGGGGACTTGGTTTGTTGCTTTAAGTCTAATTACTTGAAAAATTTCCATATTCTTCAGGATACCTGATTTTAATTTAGTGACTATACGGTCATTTATATATTCAAATTGCAATCCATTATAGTATATAGTCTGCTTAATTAGAAAAAAGTTATATAACATGGACTCATGGCTTTTAATCTCTTTTTAACAACTTTAATTATGTTTCTTACACCAAAGTTTGGGTTTTAGTGTATGTACAAGTTTTTTTTCTATTTCCCTTGACAAAAAATCACATTCTTGAATGTACTAATTTTATACCTTTGGGTTTTATAATTATTGATATATTTATTATATTTTAATTTATATTTCTTTTCATGTGCTTTCTATTATTCAATGTTTAAATAATTCACTCCTATATTTTTGAGAAAATATTCAAAATTATGAATCTCAACCAACTGGCAATATTCTACTTGTATTAAAAGACTAAACTATTTCTGTTCATTGAAATTATCTTATTCCTATTTTGTCCTATTCCTATTTAATTAAGAGTTGTTAATTACTTTTTTCACTAAGAGTTTCATAATTGATATTTTTAAAAATATATTGTGGGTATTTTTGTTTTATCATTATATTGGTATATTTTACTATAAAATTGTCAGAGAATGTGATTTGGATGTACTCTCTAGAATTTTATCTATGATCTAAAGCATTCGCTAATATTGCATTAAGACCATAGTCTATTATATTAATCCTAGTATTTACTCCTTAAACCCTGTAAATTCTGTTTTACTTGATCCAAGGATAGCAAAAAAAAATCTGAAATTTGAAAGATTTTTTTTTAACTTTTAACCAAATACTGAGAATTTTTCCTAATAAAATTAGGTAGATGAGAATTTACTGTACTAACCAAGGTCAAGTTCATTAGCTAAGGTTGCTGTTCCTACTTAAATATGTTCTCCACTCTACCTGTGTTAAGCAGAATAAAATATATCTCTACCTAAATATACCCACTTCCATAATTTCACAATCAGTCAATAATGTCAGGTTATATGGCAAAGGATTACTGAAGTAACAGAGAATTGCTTGATAATCATCAGGCCTTGAAATAATAGGATTTTCTGAATAAGACAATTTGTACTTAAACAGGAGCAAGAAGGATAAGGCAAAAGAGAGAAACAGGTAAATAGTAGCTAGAGAAGCAGGTGTACTAGTGTTGCTGTTTGAAGAATCAAAGAGTGGACCAAGAGTCAAGGGTTTGCCTCTAGAAACCCGAAATAGCAAAGAAATAAATTCGCTCCTCAGGCATTCATATGCAAAGCAGTTCTGCCAATACATAGATCTAGTTTACTGAGAACCATTTCAGATTTTTGAACTATAGAAGTGTGTGTGTGTATATATATATGTATAGATATAGATGTGTGCACATATGTATGTATATAACACAAATATGTCTGTATATATAGATATACATGTATGTATCTATATATACATACATATATATATATCTTAAAAGCACTTTTTTCTGGTTATTTGCTATAAGGGAGCAACAGAAAACTGATATACCACTGTTCTGGAAATCTCAAATACAGATGAGGTACTATTAAAAAAATAGACAAACTCAGAAAGCATGTTAACCATTAAAAAATTATTTTCCAAAGAAGCAGAGTTAATAGAGGAGTCTGAAAATAATTTCAAAATATACATTTTATATGAGTAGAAAGTTAAAGGAGAAAATAGGACTCATGAGTGAAAACATCATCATAAAAAAGTATTAGATGATGTTATATCAAAATATAATTAGTTACACAAAAATAGACTAGTTTGCATGAGGTTAAAAGCAAGTTAGTGAGCTAGATGAAAAAATGAAAAAATATGCAAAAACACAATAGAAAGATTAAAATTAGAAATATTAAGCAGAATGGAAAGAAAATCATTGTTCTCCAGTAGCTTCCAAACTAGTATAGAATATAAGTAAGTCAAAGAAAAGAAGGAAGAAATATACTTACTCGCAAAATAAAGTTCAAGATGAGATCTACAAATGATTTCTTATTAGTTGAGAGTGCCAGAGAGAGGGAGAAAAAGTAATATGGGGAAGAAAGATAATGCTAAGTTATTGACATCTTTGGTAAGTATGTTTAAGTACAAATCAAAAATTACTATAACAACTGAAAGAAATAGAAATAGAATATAGAAATTTATGAAAATAGGGGTCAAATGAATTTTATCCAGCCTTGAGATGGCAGAGCAATGTGAATGCATGACAGATAAAAAACACCAAGTGAGATGACACACATCCATCATGAATGATCACGATGACTAAAAGGCCTGAATTCTCCTATACTGTGTGATTGGATCATATATAAGAATTCAACCCATTTCACTTAAATTTCTCTAACTTTGCTTTGAATTTCTATGGAAGAGCACACTTACACAAGTCAAAAAATAACAAAAAAGGGGTAAGAGCTACAATATTTCCCAAACACATACCTAAACATAATGTAGTTATCATGAAACTTATGTGACCCTGGAATATGAATAGAAAAATAGATCAATGAATTAGGATTAAGCAGCACATGTACAACAAAATGTGGCATAGGATGAAATTTCAAGATAAAACAGAAAATGTGTTTCTTGAATTTTCTGCAACTAGGTTTTTAAAATTTTCATTTACTGAAGCTATATTTCTTGGGCTAGAACTTTGGGGATGAGAACAAGTGTGCTGAAAACAACTGGGTCATAAATATATAACTACCTGTGAATACATATATACACATTCACTCACTAATGTAATCCAACTGATAAAAATATGATAATACTATGGAACTCAAGTAATAATTTCTTTGTCTTCATAATATGGGTTGAGTTATGTGGGAGTAACATAATGCTGACAAGAAATGAGAGTAATGTATAACAATAATAATATCGCTAATTACATTGCTGTAATAAAGACATAATAGGAATGCTACTAGATCTTTTGTAGCATTATGTGTCCTTAAAGAACTGTAAACAGAGAGATTGAGGTTATTAAGTATTAGTCCTGATGTATGGCATTTTGATAGTGAGCAAGGCTGACAAACAGTGGTCTAAGTGAAAAGAAATGTGTTAGCAACCACTGCTCTATTTTTTTTTTCAATACAGTACCTCTGTCCTAATTTTTATTCATGTCAGAATCCAAGAACACATACAGAAAGAAATCAAATGATCTTTACCTCAACATTCTTCCCTTCTCTTTACCATTTTACTAATATGCCCAAGGTCTGAAAAATTGTTTCAGAAAATATCCATACAGACACAAAAATGAGTCCTTCAAAAATGTCACAACAACCTTAACCTGGAAATTGCTTTGGGAAATCTTTAAATGCTCCTATACCTTGCTGATAGTCAACAAAAGCCTCTTGATGCATTTTTAATGAACCATATTTATTACCAAATAAGGGTTTTGTATTCCATCAGCAGAATAGTTGAATTGGCAATAACAAAAACCAAGTTTCCCAAAATGATATATAGACTCCCATGTTTCAATACTACTCTTTCAGAAATCCAGATATGTAGATAGATACATACCTTTGCCTTACAAAATCTTTGACAAGGATACACTGTGATTTTTCTATTTATACTAGCTCCCACATGCCTTTTGAATTTTTGAGAATATTGCTATAAACCTAGATGCAATAAAAATCAATGCTTGAAGATATGTCTGAAAATCAAAATCATTTGCCACTAATTCATTCCTCTGTATAAATTCAGTTTTCCTGATTCTGGTACAGTGGTGGAAGACAATTATGACGAATCTTCAGATGACAATAAAATATCACACAATGAAGTTATTTCTAGACACCTATTCTAGACTTTTTGTCACTCTAAATAATATTTTATTAAGTAAGATTTTTTTAAAGCAAGCCACTCTAACTTCCCCTCCATTCTTCATATACCCCCACTCTCACTCCCAAAGAAAAGCCATCTCTCATTTTCCTCCAGAGAATAACTACAAAGGGTTAAGCAAAATCCACCCTGACAATACTAGAAACAGTTCTTTCTCGGGGTGTGTTGGTTCACTGCTCCACAGGGCATAGCAGATGTTGTGTCTGGTAGTAAGAAGGGCCCAGGAGGTGTGGACTGTCAATCACTTGCTTTTTTTTTTTTTCTTTCCTAACTACAGGCTATGCTATGTATCCGAAGCCCAACTGAAACAATCTGCCTCAGCTGGGGTGTGTGAGGTATCAATAACCCTTGGCAGAGGTGTCAAGAGCCTTGCTGAACTCAACTAGCCTGCTGACCAGATGCTTAGTGAGTTAACAAGATAGCACTGAAATTTCACCACTTTCCCAACACAACAATTAACACAACTGGAAAATCACTGCATGGAGATTCTGAAAAAGAATCTCCTCAAAGTGCCTTTGATGAACAGGGTCAAATAAGTACTGGATCACTTTGCGAAGAGTTTTTTGATGTATCAAGCTGGGCAAGTGGTTTGACTAAATAAATCACAGAATGTGAAAAAATTGAAATGTTATCTAAAGGATTTTCTCAGTACATTCACATAAATAATTTTTGAGTACATTAAGTTAATATTCAGTTCCACCCGTACAAATATCAGTTCTCCTTCCTTAGGAATAATAGAGTTTAACATATTTCCTCAAAAAAGATAGATTAAACTGAAAACGGTTGAAGAAATTTGCTAAAGCTGCTATTAGTCAACACCTCTCTCTCTCTCTCTCTCTCTCTATATATATATATATATATATATATACAGATATAACCATATAGACAAAATAAGCATATTCACAGGTTATTCAGCTAACAATTCAATAGCTGGAACATTTGAACACATTTCATAATCATTTTACTTTATTAAGACAAAAATATCCCATTTACAAGACGATATAACTCAATACGTCTACTGACCCGAATATATTTTGGGTCTGTTTCTTCAAGTTGTGTTGCCTTTTATTCATAATTCTGTCAGCTAACAACTATATACTTTTTCTAGAAAAGCAGAGTATATATTATTTTGATAAAAATACATGGTATACGGGAAAACGTGAATATTAGCTTTAAACAATTTAATGTTGTCTTTGCTTTGAAATTCAATAATGCCATCAGCCTGTAAGACCTCTCAGAGCCCAGCGTTTCACACAGTGAAAGCTGCTTTCTGTTACAAAAGCACAGCAGCTGTGGATCCCGCAGATACCCTTAAAGACAGATATAATAAAACACTGGGAGGGAGTAGGTCGACACAGGAGCATGAAATGGACGAGATGAAGCCCCTTTGTCAAAGCCAAACAGGCTATAAAGTTACTATAGTAACATAGAGTATTAAACTCCAGGTGGATTGACTTAATCCTCCTCAAACAAAAAATAAAGGTTAACAAAAACCAAACCAATAATGATTACAATCACTCTACCCAAATATTTTTCAAGAAGTTGTTATTTTTGGTTTAATCTGGATAGATGGGGGCGAGGGCACACCAGTTCATATTCTGATTTGAAGAATCAAATCCAGACGGTCAGGGTGTGGGGGATAGAATGAAGTTTGAAAATATTTTAGATAAATTCAAAGACTAGAATAGCAAAGAAATCAAGGACAGTGAAAGAACAATTAGACAATTGGGTTCTCAAGCCCAGTTTTTCCTACATACATCCCATTTCTGCCAAAAGTTAATTGTAAGTGATAATACCACTGGTACTAAATTCACCAATAATTCAGCAGTCTGTTCAGAACTTTGGTTGAAGAGTTTCTGACTCCATCTATATTCATTTATATTCTCAGAAAGAAAATAATGACTTAAAGTATAAGGTGAAGTAACTATGAAATAAGTTACTTAGAGAACTAGTCTGTGGAACATGAGGGCAAAAAGTGGAGAAAAGAAAAAAAATGAGCTATGAAAAATCACAGATTGAACTCTAATTTAAATTTCATAAAGGTAGCAAATTAATGTGTTTAGGAGATAGACTAACTTCTCCTTAGGGTAGTAGATGTGTAGCTCTGTTTATTCCTTCTGATTGGTTTACTACTTGCTGTTATTATTCTTGTGTGATCATTAACTTATCTATAAACTACTGCTGTAGACAAAAATCTCACAACCTTTTTATTCTACACAAACTGTCATATACACACACAGACACAGACACACACATGTACACAGTCTTAGATTGTAAATACCCACTTCTGTAAATATACTTACCAAATATTCATTTTTATAGCTCAATTTTCGAATGCAAAATTTCATGTCTTTAATGTAGATGAAAACTTGCAATGATAAATCCTATCATGCAGATATCATAAATTTGAATTCATGACTATGTGAATTACCCCTTTTGAACACTGCCTTAATGATCTGAAAGAGTTAAGAGACTTTCTCTGAACCTTAATTTATGCCATGGAGTTAGGCATCAGGGTAACTGGACTCAACACGAATATTTTTAGTAGGATTTAGCTAACAGTGTGAGACATACCTTTAATGGATTTAGTTTGGGTAAACAACCTTTGTCTAGACAGCCCAAATGTCACAGGTATCGGTGCTCATTTTAAGTGGTACCTTCGAAGCAAATAATTGCAAAGTTGCTTTTGTTCTTATTACTTATATTTATTAATTACTTATATTTATTAATTACCTATATTTTATAATTAAATACTTGATTCAGTATTTGACTGTATCAAGAACACAATTTTTAGTCTAGATCTTTCCTACTAGTCAATCTGACAATATGGGGAAAATTAAGTTTTAGATTTGCAATGTGGTTGCTGTTTAATATTCTTACTTGTTGCTGTTTAATATTCTTACTTGTATTAAGGGAAAGTAAAGGGCAGAATTAAGGTTAAGATACAAAGAATTAGTCATACTAGAAAGATGCTTATTTGTTATAAGAATTCATTCAATAAACTGCATTTGCTATATCATTCATGTAAGAAATAGATCATCTTGAGAACTAGAACATAACATTTTCTCTCAGTGGAATTAAGTTTATTCAACTTCCTTGTAATTTTCTAACTAAAGATGTTTTATATTAGATATATTTATTTTATAAATTGAAAAATAATATGGCATTTATTAATTATGCTTAGATTAATCCATAAATATTTACTACTTACACTATTAAGTTGTTGAATAACCACATGAATGGAGGAAAGAAAACAGTTCTTGACGTGGAGATACTCAAATTGACAGGTAGATTCTCTAAGATCTACAAAGTAATTTATATCAAATTATATTCTAAAACTTTATATATGGCATAAAACTGTCCATAAGAATAGCTTAATTCACCCTTGAATTTGATTCACTTTATAATAGGTGCATCATGTTTATTTGTATTTTCCACACTCTAAAATTATAGGAAGTTAATTCATTCCTTATCTATTAAGTAGTAAATTCATATTTTTTTGTAGAATGAAATAATAACTTCAAATAATTAGAAGGATTTTCTGGAAAACCATTCTATGGTATAATAGGTATTATAAAAATAAGAGTAAGAGCAGGCAGAGGATCTCTTTTCAAGCATATAATTTCATTCTAAAAAGAAATGCACTTAAAACTTTTAGCTAGGGGTAAAGTTTTTGCTTGAGCATAAAAACATTCAATTACTTATGCATGCAGTTTTCTATTTTTCATTATTTTAATTTTCTTAAGTACAATGTGTCATCTGAGGTTGCAATTTATTGTCCGGTTGACTACAGAAACTTCCCAACAAACTAAAACAAAATCAAAGGAATGTGGGATCTGGAACAAATATCATTTTGTTAAATGTTGTCTTAGAGCAGCGTAAATCACTGATATTGCATTGGTAGACTGTACAATGTTATTTCTTTTCCTTTTTTCTTCCTTTGATAGTACACAGTCTACTTTTAACAAGAAAGGCTGGTGGTTCAAATCAGTAATTAAAAACCCAGAACTCTAATAACTTTGATAAATATGGTGGATTTGCTCCTTTGTACAAGTTGCTCACCAAGAAATAAAAAATAAATGAATTCCTAAAAGATAAATTAGCTTAATTCATAAAAATTCACATACTGAAGAACAAACAGTTCACACAGCATTTCTCCCTTCTTTATTCAAAGAAACAAACAAGGCTAGGAAGGGGGCAACCAGTGATGCTTTAGTGCTATCAGCTGGAAAGTATGTCAGACTCTTAAGATTGCTATAATTTTCACCTCAGGCATCCCCACATGTTCAGTAAATGAACTCGACAATAATCTGTAAGCCCCAGCACCTTCCTCACAAGCTCTGTGGAACACCTCAGTCCCCCAGACTCCACGGGTGTCCTCATCAACTGGGCTCTGACCTCAGTGAGCATTCCATCAGAATAATGGACCATCCTTCAGATTCCCTAGTGGGACAGGAAAGAAGAATCAGAGACAAATGGCGTAAGTTATTAAGACAATTAATGTGCAGTACAAGTATTTTAATGCCCCTGTAGATTATACCCCAAGTTCCCTAACTAGTGATATCAACTAGGTCTATTCAGCTAATGAGCAAAGGCAATGTTCATATGGGTACAGGAGCTATTTGATGGATATCTGTGAATTTGTAACAAAGGCTGGTTCCATAAGTTTCATTTATATATTAATAAATTTTATAATCATAATCACTTTTCCTTATCAAGAAAAAGCCCTCTCCAAAGGCCATTGCTCTTTCTAATTATATCTAATTTAGAAGGTAAACATGAAGCAAAGTCAAAACAAGTCAACAACCAAATTAAAGTACACAACTCTGGGGGGTTGGGGTGGGACAGGGACAGGTTGGGAACAGTGAACTCCAGAGTTCACAAAGATGTGAAATTTATATATACATAAATTAGTTAATGTTAAAAAATAAAAAGAAAAATTGAAAAGGGCAAAAAAAAGGTAAGCTCAGAATATACATAATGAGGGAAATTGTGACTATTGTCATTTTAGTTTTCTTTTTTATTCCTTAAAAAAGGAATGGATTTCCAATTATTTCTGTATAAATATTAAGCCAAATTCACTCACTGAGTTTCCTCCTAGATATTTCTAAAGGCAGAATAAACTTCTTTGTACTTTTTTATTTTTAAAATTTATTTAGATATAAATTTCACATCTTTGTGATCCCAGGGATTCACCCCCTCCCCACCATTCCACCCTTTTCCCCCCTGCCCTAAATTGTGTGCTTCAGTTTGGTGGTTAGCTTGTTTTGACTTTTCTTCATGGCTTTTGTTAGAACAAACATCTTAATGGAGTGAATGGATGTCTAATTTTTTAATGAAATTTTGGCTAATTTGTTAATCACTTTCATCACCAGATAGTCCACTTTCCAGTCTTTCAAAATGTGAAGATTTGAAAATAGGTATCAGCCATTTTAATAACCCATCTTATTCAAAGAGGTAAATTACATATCTTCTGTTTGTATATAATGGGTACTACTTGAGTTTGCCTGGCAAGTGGTATCAGTAAAACTTAATCTTATTTTTCCCAAATATATGACAGATGAAGTAAGTCATAAAGAAACTAATACTGGATGGTATCATTTATATATGGACTACAAAGAAAGAAAACAAAGGATCAGATAAATTCAAATATGATACCAAACCCTAGAAATATAACTATAGAATTGAGGCTACAATAAGGGGAGTGAGAAAACGTTGAGCAATTTGTGGCAAGTTCTACAATAAACTATGGAGGAATGCTATGGAAGTGTTGCTAGTTGGTGTGATATCAAATCATACATCAGAGAGTGGTGTAAATCAATGTTTCTTCCAAAAAAAAAAAACAGATAAAGATAGGTAGGTAGATAGAATATGTAACTCCAGTTACTAAGATATATTTACAGTGTGTCATCGATTACCCATAATAGTACATGTAAATTGTTTACCACATATTGTTTACTAGAATGTGGGTCTCATGGGGACAACATCCATGTCATTGTGTTCATTTCTTTCTCTTCAGTGATTGAAATTTTGTCTGGGTCATAATACATAGCTAGTGTTTATTGAATGAATAAGCTAAGGATTAAACTGCTAAATTTGATACAATGTTCTATAGTTTCCTAAATACCTACAGGTTCCTAAATATAGAGAAAGGAAAAGAAAGTTTTATTATCTATTCCAGTAGAGTTAAAAATAAATTAAAATCTGCTTCTGAAGTCAGGTTTAAATGCTTGGTTTTCTTGTGGGAGAATAGAGTTTACAGTAAAGGTACATGAAGTTTGTAATTTTCCTTATTTGTTTGCAAATTAATGCTCTCTCTGAATACATGTAGTAAAGTTAGGTCAAGGAAAGCATTTGTACACAAAAATAAAAACTTTGCAAGGAAGCTTTCTGAAAAACTCACTCCTTATACGTAATTTGATACTAATATATAAAGGGGGAATAAATACCCCAAATAGAATGTGACCAAGATGGATGAAAAATAGTTGGTTATTCAAAAGACTATCTTATCTGTCAGTGCCACTATTGCAATGTCAGGGTTAAATTTGCTAGGTTGCTGACAACTTTGGGGAAAGTCCTCATTGGTTGTGAAACCAGATTTAGACAGGAGTTCCTATTTTTGTTTGGTTTGGTCTATGCCATAATGTAAAGTTTTGAGTTTGCATGATTTGCTTTATATGTAATTGAATAATGATAAGCTTAGAAATGAAGCAAGGCAAGGCATCAATTATGATTTTGCACTGGAATTTAGTGACCAAAATAAACTATTTGAAATATATTTATTGCCACCTTCATGAAGGTCTATTCAATCTGTTTGTTGGCAATTCTTTGCACATTAAGTTAGCCAGCCTTGGCCAAAAAGAATAATGGTGGTACTTAGTTTTATTCCCTCTCAGTCACCTAACACTTTTCTCAGTACAATGGGGACTTTGAATACAATTCCTTTCAACTATTTTAAAGATTATTATATTATGTTAATTTTATTATGCAAGAATAGAAATTAATAAGTGCTATAACATCTATGAATTAATGTGCTTATTATAATCACAATTATAATAGTTTATTTGTAATTATATTTTATAATTTGATCCATCAAGAAAAGAAATTGATATACCTGTCCAAGTTTAAGACTTATATTGCCACTCAAAAATTTTTGCTAAATCCAAATAGTTTTCATTTTTATTTCTTCTACCTAGAATACTGATATATAAACTTCCAGAGAACATGATTATTTTAAAATTTAATAGGAATATTTCAGAAAATTCTTCCACTTAAATAATATAGACACTATTAAAAATAATTTACGAAATAGTAGGAAACTCTATTAATCAGATACTAGAAATTTTCACAGAGATTGTGATGGCAAGTCTTTGAAAAAGAAGCAGAACAAACAGCAAGAAATATGTCACAGAGCATATTAATGTTTAGAAGAAATTGTGTGACATATCTGGATTTTGCTTGCATAGTGATGCAACAACAAAAGCAATAGTGACAAAAGAAATTCTATGGATGGTTTCTAATAAAAAGTAACTAAAGTTAACCTCTTTTTTATCAGTTCATTTATTGCCAATAATTCTTTATACAGCAGAAGGTGAGGGAGTAGTAAGGAGTCATGTAGCAATAGAGTTCTGATTACTTTTGAAAGCTGGCAAATATCACACCAGCTAGCAAGTTTATCATAAACTCTGTTTTTAAGATTTCTACTTCATAGAAGTTATCAATATTTGAAGAAAGTTGGTTGAAAGGCAAATAAGATCATCAAAATAAAGTACCAGGCAATACTATGCATCAAAAGGAATATAAACCAAGATAAAGTGAGATTTGTTTCAGAGGTATAAGGGTTGTTCAACAACCAAAAATCAATCAATCTAATTTGCCACAGTAACAAAAGGAATATATAAAAATCATATTAAAATATGCAAAGAGGAATCTGATAAGATTCAACATCTATTTAGGATAAAAATCCACAAATACTTGGCATAGATTAAAAATACTTCAATACAATGAGGCCATAAGTGACAAATCCACAGCTAACACCTTTCTTAAAGGTTAAAAAACTGAAAGTTTTCCTGTACGATTTGATATGAATCCAGGATGGACACTTTCACCACTACTGTTTGGTGCAGTACTGGAAGTGTAAGCTAGCAATTAGGCAAAATAAAGACATAAAAGAAATCCAAATTGTGAAAGAAGTAGAACTTTCAGTATTTTCAGATTACAAAATAATATGCTTGGAAAACCATAAAGATGCCACTAAACACTAATTGAAAACTAAAGCAATATTGTGAAATGTCAGGTAACAAAAATTAGTTGGTTTTGTATAGTAAATAATGAGGTAGAAGAAAAATGATAAATGCAATCCTATTGACAATCACATCACATCTAAAAGAAATACATTGGGGTAAACTCAACAAAGAGGTTTAGGAATTGTACAATCAAAACTATAGACATTATTACAAGAAATAGAAGACACAATGAAAGGTATTCCCTGCTCATATATTTAAAGAATTTATTTTGTCAAATTGACCATATTATCCAAGGCAATATACAGATTTAATGCAATCCCTATCAAATTTTCAATGGCTTTTTTCAAAAAAATGGAACAAATATTGCAGAAATAAACATGGAATCAAAATAGACACCTATTAGCCAAATTAATCCTGAAAAAAAGAGGGGGGGAGTGGAGAATGGTGACATCACACTTTCGGTCTTCAAATTACAGTACAGAGTTGTATAAATAATAATTTAAAAGATTGTGATATTGGAAAAAATAGATGCAAATACCAATGGAATAGAACTGAAGGCCCAGATATAAGTCACACTTATATGGACAATTAATCTATAAGAAAGAAATCAATAGTGTACTTTCAAGAAAGGAACCACTATCCAATAAATAAGAAAAATGTACAGCCACATGCAAAAGAATGAAATTAGACCATTAACTCACACCGTAAATAAACATTAATTCAAAATAGATAAAACACTTGAACTATACCTGAATCCATACAAAAAGCAGGCAAAATACTCCATTCCATAAGACTTCAGAGAGGTCTTTGTGGGTTCATCACCAACAACAAGAGATACAAAAAAAGAACATCAACATTGGGAATATATTAAACTAAAATGCTCCTGTACTGTGAAAGGAACTGTTATTAAAGTGAAAAGGCACCCTACTCAACAGGAGAAAATCTTTGCACAAATTGAAAAAGCACTGACCTATGCAAGATCTACGGAGAATTCATGCCATTCCAAAAAAAAAAAAATAGGCAGAGTAGTCACTTCTCCAAAGAAAACAAACAGATGGCCACCAAGTGGTCTTTACAAAGTGGTCATCAGCATGTAACATCAGGGAAATGTGAATT
Source organism: Uropsilus gracilis (assembly GCA_004024945.1). Classification (NCBI taxonomy): domain Eukaryota; kingdom Metazoa; phylum Chordata; class Mammalia; order Eulipotyphla; family Talpidae; genus Uropsilus; species Uropsilus gracilis. The sequence continues at coordinate 153,803 of PVHY01001101.1, read as the reverse complement.
AAAACTACAATGAGAAACCATTTCATAACTGTGAAAATGGCTCAAAAATCAGAAGTAGCAGGAATTGGTGAGGATGTGGAGTAAAAAGAATCCTTGTACATGGTTGGGAATATGGACTGGTGCATTTTCTATCAGAATCAATAGAGGTATTTCTCAAAATATTAAAAATAGATATACCATTTGATCCAGCAATTCCACTCCCAATTGCCCACCCAAAGAATGCAAAATGCTAATTAAAGGATATGTGCCCTCTTATATTCATTGTACATTCGTTACAATAGCCAAAGTATGGCAACAACCTCAGTGCTCAGAGACAGAGGAGTAGATGAGGAAGTTGTGGTCTATATACAGAATGGAACACTACTCAGCTATGAGAAAATAAACACTTGCTATTAGCTACAACATGGATGCACCTGGAAGGGATTATGCTAAGCAAAATATGTCAGAAGGAGCAAGACAAATAACAACAGAAAAAAGCCTCTTATATGTTGAACATAGAGAAACAGAGCAAAGGGTCAGATAAAAGCAAACCGATACTAGACCCTAGAAATTTGACTGTATGATTAAGGAAAACAGGGTGGGAGGACTCGGGGAAGAGCAAATTGGAAAGGCGATACAATGACTCTGCTAGAGGATACTAGCAGGTGCTAGGTGGAATGGTCTCCTGCATAGGAAACCTGTAATTCTATGGAAAGTCAAAAAAAAAAAAAAAAAAAACAAAAAAAACAAAACAGGAAATTCATACAGGACTAATTTCGGTTGTTACAATGATTGCAGATTCTTGGCATTTTATGGTCTAAAGGCCTAGGGATGTTACATAATCTGCAGAAAGTAATTCTGAGTTCCACACAATGTTTTAATGTTTTTCCCTGATGCTTTTATTGACACCCTTAGGCTGATATTATTTCTATAAATAAAGTCAAGTGATTATTTGTATAGTTTTAACATATTAGGGTATGATATAGAAATCTAGGATATAGCAAGGTATTTAACATAAATTGACCACAAACTGACAAATTCTTACAGGTATGTGACTTCAAGTCATACAGAGAGTGAGAGAGAGACTAATTCAGCAGGATCAAAAAGATGTATTATCATAGGCTTCTTAATTTACTTTGCAACATAGACATTGCAATGAAAGACGTGCACCCCAAGAATGCAGTACATTGTGGTCCTGTGGTCTGATGATTTCACTAGAAACTCTGGCTCTTTCCTGCCTCTCTCTCTCTCCCCCTGTATTCCGTGAACACCTCTCCTTTCTGTCTCCTGTGCCTGGGTTAACTCATGTCTCCGCCTTCACCACAAACTTTCCTTCTTCGGCTGCAGACACAGACTGATGGCGGGCTTCTCATCCAGGTGTAGGGGCTGTTTGCAGTTGAGGGCTTCTGTCATAACCTAAATTTCCATGTGTTCACAAGAAAAATTATGCCAGTCAAAACACTATTGTCAGTGAATGCAGGTGTTTCAAGATTTTAACAACTTCTGGCCTTTCATTTTATTGTCCATATCAGACAATATAAACTACATGTAAATTACCTCACACAAGACCTTGTATACAGTATGTTTTGTCAACTACTGTTACTAGTCTTTTTATTACAAACCATCTCTTGTTTCTCTTCTAAGTATTCAAGATAAAAGCACCTTGCTACTTGATGCCATGGAGATTATCTTTTAGTTTTTTCAAGTCTTATAGAGAAACAAAAATTGTCTTAGAGAAAAAGTACAAAATAACTTATAGGTTTTGGTAAATAATATGGGATTCAAACTATAAAGACATTTTAGATAATATTAGCCTTTTTTATTCCTAGGGAAAATTCTATTCCTCTCCTCTGTAAATAATCAAACTAAATGTTCAAAGCTCCCAGACTTTTTTCTAATTTATCATAAGTGTAATGACAAAATGAAAATTAAGAAGTTTAAAAGCAATCTACAGAAATACAAACTATAATGTGATGCTTTTTGTCTCTGTGAAAGCAGTAAGATTCTGGTTTTCATTATTGTCTTAATTTATAGTGTGATTCAGAGACTTTTTTCTTTTTTCAATAGTCTGGATTCTTGGTGACAAATGACCCTGAAGAACAAAGCACGTGTCAATATCAGCAATGGGATAACTTAAAGTTCTCTTTTCCCCTCATGTAACAAAGAGGTATTATTAAATTAGGGCTAATTAGCTAAATCAGTGCGCAAAACATAGACTTTTTTTCTCTCAAATATCTTTTGTGAGATCTTCAGATGACCTTTAAACTTAATCTACATCTGATGCATTGAGCTATTTCTAAGAAAGAATTGAAGTGATCTCAAGATGTTTCTAATCAAAGTTCTTTAAAGATAGAAGTACGGATTGCCTTGGTCCAGATGTGGCCCCCATACACAAGGGCTCTACGGCACTCAGAATATTGGGGGGCAACCTTTCCAGGGAGGCTGGCATTGTTCAAGGACAAATAGGTTAATGAAAACTTGGCCAAAAACTGCTGCAATGATGTAAATCTGTGAGTTTTGAAAGGTATTAATGAGAAAAGACAATTAAAATGTTAGCAAAATTCTCCAGGTCCTGTGGGAGGCTGAAAAATATATTCAGTAATTTTCAATATTTCTGAATATGCCAAAAACCTGTAATCATGTTTTTTAATTCTTGGATTTAGGAATGCTTGGAAGTTTCATATGTTAAAAACTGTATTACATATTAAATTCAAATCTATGTCCATTTCTTATAAAATCTAGTTCTCACTGGTAATAATTAAAAGTTATTTCATGCAGTTTTAACAATGAGATGATGACAAAAAATATGTTCATGCTAGGGCATGAACATTAATTCTTTATAGATACCCACTCACCCTAAGTTTAAAAAGATAATCTCTTATGTGAATGATAATGTGACAAACTTTATTTGCTTTTGATCATTTAAAAATATGCAGTGTAAAGAAACTGAATAGTTTTTAAAAATGTACAGACTAATAGTTCATTTAGTAAGAGCAATTTAAAAGCTTGATACTCTTTATAACTCACAAATTGCTTTTATGTTGAAGTTATTTAAAATTTTTTCTTAAAAATAGATTTTTCCTCAAATTAATAAGATTCTTAAAGTTATGAAGTTCAATTCAGAATTTTTCCCAAATACACTAAATATTTCAGAACAAGTCAATTTTAACTTAAAAGGAAATGCCGCATAATGAATCACAGATTTTCTCCAACTACATATTAAACTTTTGCCCTTTTTGAGAACTTCATCCACCATTAAAAATACATCTTATGTGGAATTTTTATGTTATCAGGACAGGAGAGGATTTTTATAAGCCCCCCCTTTTTTTTTAAACTACAGAAATGACACTAGCACAAAGATAAATTAAAAATGAGCCTGGTCACTCCTTGGTTCAGAAATCATAATAAATTAGCTATAAAAATACACCCAGCAAGAGTGTTAGTAGATTATGTTTATTCTATATCATTTAATGACAAAAACATTGTAGAATAGTTTGTTGATTACACTAAAGCAAGTGTTTTGAAATAACACTTTTTCTGCCCATGTCTCCAATGCCTGCCCTACTTGAAGGAAAGGGAAAACAAAAAAAAAAGGAAACATTTCTGGAAAAGCCACTTTGGTAATATCTGAGACAACACCATTCTTATTTCACTGGGATTTTATTTCATTCTTGTAGGCTTAACATCTCACTGCATGAACAAAGAAAATATGTGAAAGGGCTTCAGGCTAGCTCCTTCCAAAAGGATTCAACCTTCCGAGTGCTATCAATATCATCCATACACCCACACAGTTAGCACTTTTGAATACATTTACTGAAAACCATTAATAAAGCAACAATCTTAGTCTGGTTCTTAACCATGTGTCACAGTGAAATAAGTTCATGTAAATCTGTGAACTGCACGACAATGATCAAATTAACAGTCATTTCAAGAAAAAATGCCCCTCAGGCTGAAAAATAATTAGTAGTCTCTCACTATCTTTTCCTCCTAATAAAAATCACGATATTATTGTTGACTGTGCTAATAAAACACCTCCCGTGACCCTGATGTAGCTTGATGTAAAATGTAAGGACTGTTCTATTGTGTAGTCTCACACATGTTTTATTGAACATTTCCATTTGGCTCTTCATCTGGGAACACAAGGGCCCCTAGAAGCTGAAGAACTTTTTTCACAGTGTAATGCAACTCGCACTTGTTTATTGCTGCAGCTAATAAAACACCCACTTTGAAATTCATTATCTCTGAAATTTAACTTTTAACGGCAAAAGCTGAATATTCAGAGCTTTAGATAGGAGTGGGAACAAGAGCCAGAGACAGAAACATTCCAGTTAGTGCATGAAGCAGCCCAAGGTTGGCACAGAGGTTACCATCAACGTCATCTGCGATTTTGATTTTCAGAAAAAACATATTAAGAACCTTCTCATGGTCACAGATTGTGCAACGTATTTTCCCTTTGTTTATTTAAAGCCACTCCACGAACACTTCTTGAATGCTTTTGCATGAAACAGGTTTCTGAAAGACAGAAAGAAGTGAAAATATAATCCTTGTTCTCTTAGGACTTAGAAAAGATACTATAGAGTTTTTGTGTTGAAGTGGATCATGAGCTAATACTGGTTATTGATATTTCCAATATACCAATTGTGGGTGAAATGCCAGCCAGCTCGAAACAAAACAAAACAGACACTTGATAAAGTCAGCAAATGGTGAAGCAAGAACATCAGGATATTGAGCAGCACCGGGATATTAATGTCACCATTCAGAAGAAACCTGCCTTCAAGGATCAACACAATTTAACAAAGACTTAGGAACATGGCAAGATGAGCAAAATACTGACTTTTCTTCTGCAGGTTGGACACAGTGAGGGAAAATTCAAACTATAACTATAATGCAAACCAAGATATGGTGAGTCGCTGCATTGCTCATTCACTATGTACATTCTTAAAATTAAACATTTAACTACTGATAACACTTAAGTTCCTTGAGACAAACTCAGCATTTCAGGCACATAAAATTTAAATTGCTTTCTAGTTTTCATGAACATCAGACATTCCTCTTTCCAAGTGGTTGGAAAGAGGAATAGTAAGCTGATAGGAAACATTGCAAGAATAGATGATAAGATGTATTTTTTCTCCAAAAAAAGCAAAGTTTAGTTTTGCTTAATTTTTATCAAAGAGAATCCCAGTATTCTTTTAAACTCTCTTCTCAAAGTGTGCTCCATGTTAAAGCAATGTTTTGCAAGATCCCACAAGATTCCAAGAAGAGTTGGTTAAGGCAAGTTAATTGCTATTAAGATTTCAATATAATCACATGCATTGTGAGTCTCCAGCACAGTCTGTTCATCTTACACAGCATGTGAAAGAACTATAGCTCCCTTGAGCAAGGTTTGGGCATAGCCACATATGATGGTAGATGAGAACAAGTGCCCTTTCTAAGCCCTGATCTTGTATGCTGGTGCCTAGAAGTCCATATAGTGAACATACTCATCAGATGATTTGAATGTAACAGCCTATTTCAGATCTGATACTTGGGAGTCTCTGATAGTAAAGTTAAACCTCTCTATATTTGGATTCTATAGGTGATTAAAGTTCACAGATACTACATTCAATATCATAGAAGTCTTTGAAACATTGTTTCAGAAAGTCTTGCAAGAACATGAATGCTTTTCACAGATATCATCTGTTGGAAAAGGGAAATATTTCCATTATTTGAACTATGCTTTCCTTAAATGATAGTAATGTTAACACTATGGTGAGAACAAGGAAGGAACTCCTGAATGTCAGCGTTCAGGAGAGCTGATCTGCCTAGCTTACACTGAGCATACTGATCATAGGCAAGCTCATTACTTTTTTCAACATGGGATAAACTCCACAGAGCAATTTTTTTTAACAAAGCAAAATCACCTTCTCTTTTCTTTACTTCAGCCCTAAGCAAAGAGGTTTAAAAGAGAAAGAAAGGGGGGTTGTATCATAGGGTTAGTTACTAAAAACTGCTGGGTGTACAAATACTAAACATTTCATCCTCTGTCATTTTTACTTTACGAGATAAGCAGTTTGTTTATAGATAAGCTATCCCCACTCTGAGCTTTGCAACTTAAGGTCCAAGAGGGAACAAACCCACCAACTGATAAAGAAAAGCAGATGGAACTGTCAAAGAAGGCCAAGGGCAAGAAGCAAAAGAAAAATGTGTATTTTTGGAATAAAAAGTAAAGTCCATAAATTAAATTGTTTTCATTTACCCCTCTCCTAAGATGTGTGAAGTGTGTCACCAGTGTTTTCAGCAGCACATAAGAGGCTACTGACTGATCTTTGTAAAAGATCAAGAGCAATGTCACTACCATTAGTACAATTTTTATGAAGGATTATGGGATAAATAGGTGTAACCGTCTAACAGCTATTCAGAATCTTTCATTCCATTTTTCACATTCTATATTTAAAAACGTTGACAAATTTTCAGGAAATTCCTTAAGTTCAGAGAATTCTTATACTTAAGAATCAACGTAATTTAAAAGTTAAGAGTAAAGCATCACAGCCCCAAATCTAATTTCTCATTTCAATTCTTAAAATGACTTATACAGAGTTTATTAAAGATGTGTATTTTACACTCGACTTCTTTTCTGTAAAAATTATTTAGCAACTCATTTCTAAATCAATATACATTGTGGAACTACTCATCTATAAAAGTTCTTCAGTGTTTACTGCAAACCATAATTTTAGCTCATGGTCATCAAGTAATGGATGGATGAATGAACGAATGAATGAATGAAGACTGCTGACATGCACAAATATATTTCTTCTCTCAATTATTCAAGCTTTAGCTGTGAATACTAATTTATTTAGCTGCTGTGAAGTGAAAAGTCAAAATTTGCTTATATGTAGTTTTCTTGTTTCATTAGTCTATACATCAAATCATCCCCCGTCTTAACGACTTAAAGCAACGCTCTATTATCATCTCACATTTCTGTAGGTTGGCAAAGGCTTAACTAGATTTTCATGTGGGATATCTCAGTGGTTTGCAAATACAGGTGCTGCTATTCTAAACATTAGATTGGGCTTGTCATCCAAGATGGCGGTTAGTTCATGCTGATGTCAGTTAGGAGCTCAAAACAATTTACCAGAACATCTGTGTGTGGCCTTTCTATATAACTGTCTCATGTAATGTCTTAGAGAAAGCCTTGTCAGTCCAAGTGTACTAAGAGATCCAGGAAACAATACCAAGTTTCTTAGGACCTAACTGAGAAACCTTAGGACATCAGTTTGCTGCATCCTATAAGAAAATGTAAGTCACTAAATCTAGGCAAGACTCAAGGAGAAGGGAACTAGATTTCAAGTTTATATGGAAAGCAACATATCCACCAGGAAGGGAGAGTATTGATGATATTTAGCTTTAACTATCAAAGTTTCTTGACCGTTTTCATGTCAAAGAAATAACTACAGTTCAGAAGTAAAGTGAAATATTCTAGTAAAAACACATCTCCATTTTCACTATTGATGCCCAATATAGTTTCTTAAAACATCAGAAAATGAGCAAGACCTTGAAGTGGGACTTACTTCATTTTCATTGAGTATAAACATTGTCTGCCACATACATGATAACTACTTAGTAAACTATGAACCTTAATAAATGAAGAAAATATTGCCACCTTTGATTTATCTAGAGTAAGAGGTTGTTAAAATGGATGAGAAATCATATTTTTCATTTTTATCTCCACAGAGAAAATATTAATAATTTTATTTTTCAGAGGATGTGTAAATGGTTAAGCCAATTTTGCCTTCACTGCACAGTTAAAGTGTAGAACAGATTCCAAACCCAGGGGTTGGGCTTTTGTTACTACCCATGCTGCTTTAATGAAACATTTAAAAGAGTAAGAAAACTTGTGGAAACAAACTAAATAGAAGAATGGAAGCTGAGCAAGGAAAAGATTCAGAAGGAGCCAGGGATCTTTGTACTGAGAAACTTTTGTTTTACTGCTGTTTGTTCCAATGACTATTTTCTATAGCTGCATTTAGTCAGGATGAGGGAGACTTTGAGTGACCACAGTCTGAGAAAAATGAAAAAGGAAGACAAAACTCTAGATATGGGGAGAGGAGGAAGAGAGAATAATGTCATGAAGGTCATGGAACCAGCAGCCAGATGAGGCTGGAGATGGTGTGTGAGAAATACACTGACATGCAGTGAACAATGAGATACATGGAGAGAAGGGAGAGGTGACCTCTTCCCTCCCTCGGTGCTCCCACCCCCACTGCTGAATAGCCTTTTGGGTTTGTATAGAGTTGGAGGAAGACTGTGAAAGAAAAGATGAGAACATCCGTGCTGCTGGCTGTATGGCACTCTGATTTTTTTCTCTTTCCACTGTTTGAAAACAAAACAAAACAAAACAGCATGCCCATAGCAAAATGAATTAATTCAAAAATTTAGCAACAGCAAAGAAATATAATGTATCAAATGAAACACACTACTTCCTAATTATATAGCATTATGTTTCTATTGCAGAATTATGTTTGCAGTTCAATCTAAAAAACAGAGGGGGATAGTAGGAGCAGCAGCTACTTGATTTGATTCATTTCGTTTCTCGAAACAGTATATAATTGTTTTAAGATGGAGTTAATTTTTCCGTATGAAAGCATTCTAGCAAATAAAATTATAAAATAGAAAGGAATAGTATAGAAAGTGTTAGACATCATCTAACAAGCTACTATTCTTTACAACTGATTTATAGATGTTACAAGTTGGAAGATAAACCTAAACAAAAACTTGTTCATCAAGCTTAAAATCTCAGGAAAACATGATGCTAACAAGAAAAAATATATATATATACATATGAGGCCAAATCAATTATTCTTTAGTATTATATGTACTTGAACAAACTTACTGGTATCTTTTAGGGATTTAGTGTCCCAAATTATTTTTTATAACATTGATATATTTTTCAATTCATTACAGAAAACCATGTGCATTAAAAATGATGTCACTCTTTCTCTGTTTTCTAATTCTTATCAATGCATTTATCTATATCCATCTCAGTTCATTATGAACAATAATTTCTAACTATTCTATGATCCATGTTGTTTGTCCACAAAATACATGAAGGTAATTTGGTAAACCAAGTTAAAACAATGATAAAAGTACACTATCCAATATGCATTGCCAAAAAAGTTTTACTGTACCCTAAGGAGGCCAAACAAATAAACAAACAAAAACACTAACTAAAAAATGCCTATCCAGCAGTAATATCATTCCACATGTTAGATTTATTCCTGCAAGCCAGCCAAGCTCAAATTAATTGTACTGACTAAACTTTTCTTCTTGGAGAAAATTAAAGATATGCTGTTGTCAACACTTGAGCACAACCTTGCCGACACTTAAACGCAGAGAAGGGTGTGACATCCTGCCCCGGCTGCCTTGCGCTAATTAATCACTCTGGTATTTAGGACCATTCAAGCAGACAAATTAATGGGGAATAATTAGTGTATCTTTGTTCCAGCTCAGCTTTGCACACCAGACACTCTTGGGGAGAGAGGGGAGTTTGCAGAGCGAAAGCCATTAGCACGTGTATAGTTTCACTTCTGTTCAGCAAGTTCTTCAGAGATTAAGAGAAAGGCTAAATTAGCAGACGTGTGACTGGGGTTAGGACACCCTTCTGGAAAGAATGGTCTCTGTTTGGGTATCAGCTTTCAGAAGCAAATTGTTAATCCAGATACTGAATTTCATGAAACACAATTAAACCTCAGGAAGAAAATAATTTGAGGAAGCAAAATCTAGTCTTTGAAAAAGGTACAGTGAATCTATTTCTTTTTATTTACATTATTTTTTTGATATTTATTTTCCACAGAGATAAAATCAACCATGGGAAATTTCATGTTTTTCCTTTTCATGGTTGATGTTTTGGGATTGGTATAAAAATGGATTTTTATGAACAAATTGTATTTATAAATTTTGTAATTAAATAGTGTAAGGCCATTTAACCTCTCTGCAGTTAGTGAGAACTCTCGGTAGATACTCCCTAAGGCCATAAAACTTAATTTGTTTCTTCTGATAGGAATCATACAGTTGAAAATTCAGACAAAGTCTCTACACAGTCAGTGTGACCAACACAGTATTGATTAAACTCTGTACCATTTCACACTGTGACTGGTTTCAATGTGCACGTGGGCAGAGTTAGGGCAAAGAGATTAAAACCTACCAAAATATATTTTAAAATTACAAATGAGATGGTGATGGCGACCAGATGCAGAAAATTTTATGATTTGGCCTTCGTACTGCAAATGAAGTGGCAAGAAAATCAACTGATTTCTAAGAATTCAAATTCTCCTGGATTAAACCCATCAGTTTTATTTTAATATGTAGACTCCACCCCTCACTAACAATATCATCCAATTTTCTACAAATAATCCTTCAGACACCAGATTTTATTCTGAAAAAAAAAATATTTCTGAGATTTTTATTGAATAGGAGTTTGCTATATTAATAACTTATCTAAACATATTACAAATACTGTTGTGACTACACATATTTGCATTCACATTGTCACACTTATTTTAATACCATATGTGTATGTGATCTTTAATTACTTTTTATATTTTTCTGCAGTGTGGATAAGGGAGGAGCTTGATTCCTTAAGCTATGTCTTCTGTGTTTACTATTTTAGATATTGCACTCCCTTTATCCCCAGTTTTGTCCCATATCTACCAAGGCAAGAAGGGTTGCCAAAGAGAACATTCCTGAAAATTTTAGGAGAATTCACACCCCTGGCTACTCTGAGAGAGAGAGAGAGAGAGAGAGAGAGAGAGAGAGAGAGAGAGAGAGAGAGAGAGAGAGAGAGAGAGAGAGAGAGAGAGCGAGAGAGAGCAAGATTATTAGTGCAAGAACAGATCAGGAACTGATGTAAAATGAGATGACACAATGAAAAAACAAGCCCCATTCCACATCTGCAAACTTTTATGAAGAAATCCCACCTCCTGAAATACAGAAATGAAATAAGTGTGGGTTATTCATGAGTAGATTTAGTTGTATTAATAACATATCCCATAGTAATGGCACACACCAATAATTTCTTCATCTGGGCCCTATGGTAATTTGCAACATTGTTTCCCCACACCCAGCTTTTCAGTTTCATAAAATCATGATGTGACTAGGCAACATGTTCTTGAATTTGTCTGGTGAAAAGGCAAGGGGGAAAAAAAAGCCAATCACAAAACCACACATTCTTGCAATTTCTTAGAGGTGAGAAATGAAATCTCGGAGTGTCCTCGGAGATACTAAATTACTGCCTCCGATAAGCCCAGATGCCATTAGAAAGGCTCCCATCCTGCGAGTGGGTCCTCCTAGATCTTTGAAGGTGCCTAATCCTCATTAAAGGCAAACTCTGGGCGTAGGAGGGGCAGTGCAGGCATCAAGGCACCTGGCGATGACTAAAAGCACTGGCCCCATGTGTGGCTGTCGCTGAGCAGCAGAATGTAATTTAGTCGCACCAGCGGGAGCAGGGGTCAATGATTTTATATTAATGGGGATCACGACAGTTCTAAGCTGTGGCGTGCTTTGAAATAAGTGTTGTACAAGGCAGCAAAGAGAGCTCAGCTGAGAAAATGAGCCGTGTCCCTGTCTTCTCATGCCTTGCAGCAAACACCGGAATGTTTTTAGTTGTCACAGACTCCGTGTCATCATAATATTTTATAAACAACAATTACCTATTTCATTTTGAAAAACCCAACTTCTAAAGTCATTCCAAGGAAGGCCGAGAAAATGCCTTTCTAATTCAGAGTCCAAGTGTGTGGTCAGTGACTGGACTAGCTAGTGGATGATTAGATACGAAAACTAGCTTATGCAAATACGTCTAGGCATAGATTATTTGCTGTGATACTATTAAAATTTTATTACATATTTCATTACATATTTTGACAGGTTATTGAAGGGTCCACAACGAAAACAAAAGATATGGTGAGAGAAACAACTGTTTTTTTCTTTTTAATAATTTTATTTTTTAATTGATTGCATCTATGTCTAGTAAAGTATCTTTTGTTTGCAAATGAACAATAAAGCAGATTTCCCTAAAATATAAAATCATTTTCCTATTTATTTTCAGGAATAGCACGCTTAATCTTCATATTAAATTTCCAGAAGGTAATATTTTTTTTCCAGTTAGTAATTTGGCATAGGAGGCAAGGAATTATTTTGCCAGCATCTCTAAGACTAAAGAAAAGCAACAATCAGAGTTTTAACCTTGGGATAGTCAGACTAGAAGGAATGCACTAGATGTGGAAAACAAAAGAGTTCTAACGGGAAGGAGGTTTTAGTCTCCAAATTCTCAAAATTTCTTTTGAAGTAAACAGTCGAAAGTAACTGAGCCAATAAGGGTAAATATACAGGCTGTTTTAAATAGGGACAAATAGTAGAACTCTTTCATTATGTGTATTACTGCTGCCCAAGATTTACAGAAATTCAGTGTTGAAAGCAGATGCATTGAGCAGAAAGTTAAAATGTATTCTGATAAATTGCCCCTTGCTAAAACAATGGAGTCATCTGCAATATTTTCCCCCATGAACCTTGCAGATCTTTGGGATTACTAAACTATTTCTGGAGAATAAAGTGTTGTCACTGATACTGAATTACATGTCATATGAAACAAAATTTCAGTTTGTTCAGTCTATTAGACGAACACTTTACAAGGATGGTCTATGAAACATAGTGCATGACAGGTGTTTTATGCAAGTGCTCATCATATATATATGTACGTACATATATATACATATATATGTACGTACATATATATAAAGATTCTGTAGTTAGACGCACCTAAGAAATACTATATTCTATGTCTTTTATTTATATTCCTGGAGAATAGTAGCATACTAAAGGCTCTGAGAAGTCCTGAAATATTTGCCTTAGTTACCTTCAGACCTCTCCCTAACTAATTTAATTATTACATGTTTCTCTCTGAATCTGTTAACATTCCCTTTTCCAGAAACAAACCTTGGGAAAACCGTATTAAAGTTCACTGAGCAGCGGATATAATACGAAATTTCCTGAAATGGAATTGGTAGATGTGTTCTCAGTTCAAAGCTCGTTCCTCTATGTAAAAATGGGTTGTGGGTTGATGTGGGTTGTTATTTATAACTGAGTTAAAATTTCTGGCTTTCAGAAAGTGTAATAATTTGCATTGTATTTGTCAATTAAAACACAAAAAATTGGAGTCACTAATTAATCCCAGGAATGAGATGGCTGAGGAGATTAGGCAAATTTCTAGCTACAAAGATGAGAAATGGGAGTCTGGAAAGGCTGGGTATTGGTGGTGGGAGTTGACTGATTCATTGCCCATTAAATAATGTGGATATAAATAATTTTGACAGTCCAAGATTGAAGATAAATACAAATTTGTTGGGATAATCTGAGCTAGAATTAGCAGAGTCTGAGATAGTCTCTCGAACACAAAATATAAAGGATAAGGAAACTCTTAGTAATCAAGATTCATAATATTAATCATTGTTTTTAAAACTAACAATTGTGAAATAAATACATGAGGAACAAAGTTTAAAATTTTTAGATAAAAACAGTATTAATGTTGCAAATTTTCCTTCTTCCTCTGACTCCAGTGTGCCTCAGTATAACAGAGAGGACAGGAAAACACAAAACAAGAAGAAATATTTGCTTATGAGTCCAAATGAGTTTTGATGTTTTATGCTAATAATTCATATTATAAATTTAGAAATACTCATAAATATATTGTCTCTCTATTTATGTACAGCAAGAAGAACTTTTCTCAAACTATTCTGAGAGCACTAGTTTAATGAACTGTTACTAGGTATTCATGAAAAACAAAAAGAAGTGATTTGATAGCAAATATGTTTGGGAAAAACTATATTGATTTTGGTCAGGTTTTTTAACTACAAGATCTGCCAGAAATTTTTACATAATTAAATATTTCATGCCGATCTTAAAAGAAAATAGATAATGCAAGAACCAGAACATTTATTGTCATCTTCTTTGTTGTATACAGAATGTCAAATCAAGTTATCTGACTTCCCTCCTCTCTCCTTTCAAAGTATTCAAAGTATAGAATACTTTGAAATTCTAATGACATTTTTCACAGGTCATAGGCATAGCATTAAATAGCAGTTTGGTACAAACCTAAACTTTATAGAGAAATTAATTTTAACTATGCTTGCATAAATATACATGTCCACAAACATTTATAGCTCAACAAAGTGATATGATATTCAGGTTTTCTAAAAGTCTGGATCTGCATTTTATTTCAATAGCCAAAAATATATGTTAGAGCTGAAGTTCTGGTACTGAACCTACGAAAGACATGAAAGATGGAAATAACAGCAGAAAATGAATGGTCATGAGAGAAAGTGTAGTCAGGAAGGATTATTTTATGGGAACAGATATTTTAAAAGTTGCTTAAGAATAGGAGTATTAAATTTGAAATCGTTTTAAAATATATAAATAAATCTACATATGTATAGACATATCTAGAAAACAGAGACAGATCTATTTGTATACATCTCTAGACAAAGACACAACCGAGAGACGTATGTACATGAAAAATGAACGTTGAAGCTTGAAAGGCATAGTTTTAAGTCATACAAAGTGAACTCAGACTTAGAAATGATAAAATAACATCACCCTCAAAAATCATGTGAAGAATTTTCAAAATGCTTTCAAAAAGTGGTGAAAAACAGACATCTTGTAGATTAATAATACATATCACAGTTTTGGGGGGAGCGCAACATCAAGTAGTACAGCTAAATATAGAGCAAGGCATCTCTTGGAAAATGCACCCAAAAGAAACTACTTTATTGGAATTTTCATGAATCTTAACATAGATATTACTTTTTTTCTTTTCCTTAAATTTGGGAAAATTCCAATGTTTTCAAGAGCCCCAAGTGAATTTTGTAAATCTCAACCTCCAGAGTCTACAAGTAATGTCTTTAGCTCATGCGCTACACCTCATTTCAACAACCCTTGACTCCAGAGGATGAATAAACGATTGATACTCACAAATGTTCATGGTACTTATCACCCTTATGTCTCTACTTTTCTCTCTGAATATTTAATTGGTTTAATTATATTCACTCGCTTAAACATTCTTTCAGACTTTTGTCACTATCTCTTTTACTGAATCTGGGTATATGAACTTGATTTGGTCAAATCCAGTGGTCAACTTTTGGTTCTGTATATATTTCAGCTATAGTAATATTTGACAACTTTTTTTTACCCAGAGTCACTTTAAATAAATTCACCACAATCTCCCATCAAAATTATTTCAAAGGTTTCTCAATTGTTCACCCTCCTGTTATGTTGTCCCATATAGGCTATATCCACTGTGACCAGAGGATTTCTGTGAAAAGGTAAAATACACCAGCACACTTTTAAACTCAAATTTCTCTCTGCTACTCCTAGTTAAATCAAATGACTTCAGAATGCACAAGATCCTATCTGTTAGCTCTTTGAACTTATTAGCTGTCTCTTCCTTGTCACCCACCCCTAACACAGCTCATTAAGTTATCACCAGATTGTCCTGTGTTTGCTATTCCTAGGACAAATATTCCATGTTCCCAACTCACAGCCTTAGGGTTTGCTATTTCCTCTGCATGTAATACTCTGAATTTTAAGAATCACATGACTTGTTTTCTCTCTTCCTAATCTTTAGTCACCTGTAACATCTCAATGAGAAATTCCCTGGACATTTTGTCTAAAATTGCATGCAAGTGGGCAAACACTCAAGACTAACTTATGTTTAACAACTTGAATTCTCCATTGCACTTCTAATTAACTGATAAACTATATATCAAGTTTGGTTTCTTGAACATATATTTTAGTCTTTATTTTCTTCATACATTTTATTTCTTATCTCTTTATTTTCCTGATTTAGAATGTAAGCTCCATGAGTGCAGATTTTTTATTCTTTGGTATTTTCACTACTGTATTTACAGGACCTATGACAGGGCTAGACTATAAAAAGGACTCAAAAGTTATATGTTGGATAATAGAATGATAATTTGACTTGAGCTTAAAGTATCCATCTAAATACAAAAACTAAATAACTCAATGTGTGAAATTGTAGTGAGTATAATTAGAAACAATACAAGAATTTTTTGTTTATCTTATTCTACCTTTATTAAACCTTCTAAGCGTTTTGGAAAATTTGACATGTGGCCATACCAAATTTCCATTTTTATATTATTTAACATGCTTATGGGCCAAGAATTGTATAAAAATAATTTTGTCATGACTTTTTTACTTGGTAGAAATCAAATACTAGGACCTGTAGACATACCTTTGTAAGATCTCTAAAGTCAAATATGACTGCTTTTTTCAAAATCTCCAGAATATTCAAAATAAATTTCTTCTCTTTTCAAAGATAAAAATTTCTGTGTGTAGCTATTATGCAAAATTACTAATTTTATTACTCAGTTTACTTCTTTATTGCTACTGTTTCCTATTTCCAAACCTGCAAGAGAGTAATTGAATATATCCCTCCACAGACAGGTTCAGTATTTTGTATCTTATTGAATGCAAGCTTATGGTATGTCTTCTTCATACATGATGCATGACGTTATTAGTTGCATTTTTCATTTTTTGTCTTTCTGAATCCTTACAATCTATGTGATATGACCACTAACTTCTCTACCATTTTTGCTTTTGTCTGTTGTTTTTTCCCCATACATCTATCTTTGAACATTATATGACTCTCATTAAGAGTGTGTCATTTTTCATTCCATATAATACAATCTCACAGTCTCTTTCTTATAAAGAGAAAATTCAGCCCATTCATATTTAGCAGTGTCTTATACATTTGACTTTATTGTATCTACCATAATTATTTCTTATATATTGATTTTTCTTTTTTCTCACTTGATTGCATTATAACATTCTATTTTATTATAATTTGAAAGACAATTTACCATTTTATTGCTATTACCCCACTTTTTTCCCCCCACCTAATCAGGTATATATTTCTCTATTTCCCCATTCAGGCACACCCTTATCTATATCAAAATACTTTACTTCCTTTTCCCCAAGATTTCTTTCTCACTTCAGTAAGATAAACTTAGAGGAATAATTTCCCTTCTTGCCCACCTTTTCCCCTTCTAGACAAAGAGTAGTTATTTAGAAAACATTTATCTGCTTACTCTATTTTTCTATGTACTCTCTCTTCCAACCATAGCCTCTGGACATTATTGAGGGAGTTACCTATTTTTAATTTAATGTCATTAAAATTTCTTTTGGAAACAATAATCTGTACTTTTCAAAAGCCCTTATTTAACATTTATGTGATATACTTGATGATAGTTAACTTATACATTTGTATGTAGCAGTATATTTTAAGGTTTATTGATCCTAGTGTTTCTCTTCTTTATCATTGCCCATCCTGATAGCTCTCATTTGTTCTTATTTAGAGCCCTTAAGCACTTCCCACAGAAGCAGTGCATGTGTTCGCTAGTGATATTCTTGGATGTCTTGCATATCTTCAAATATCTTTCTTCCACTCACATATGGATAATAGAATTCTTGGGTTGGTATATAATTTTACCAGAAATATGCATTTTTCCAAAGCCAGGATTCAAAAATTGGGTATATTTGAATCAAATGTCTAAGTTTTATTCTAAGCTATTTTCTAAGTTATTTTCTCCTATCTCTCCTTATATATTTAACAGTCTAATACTTTTGAAAATTAGTTGCAAGATATATGTGAAATAGAATTTAAATGACAACAAAATGATAAAAGAGTTGTAAACAAACAAAAAACAGTGACTTAGTTTATTACTGAATTAAGATTTATATAATTCTACTACATGGAATAATATAAAATATATGCTATATTATATCATGAATAGTCATATATATGAAAGATATAGAAATACATTACTATAGTATTTAAGAGTACATAAATACAGCATAACATTAGTACATCATTTTTATATATAATAGTACTAATATACTACTATATTATAGTTTTAAAGTTTTACATTACTAAAGTATTTGCAATATTATTTGAAAAAACATAAGATCTTCTTGGATATGAGTAAAATTTTAAAATTAATTCTCTTTTAAAGTTAATATATACAATTCTAATGAAAATATGAAAAGGGCCTAAATTTGATAATCTCTATTGTAAAGGACTTGGTTCTCTATTTTTTAAGTATGATATCAAATGACCTTAAATTCATCTGCAAAATATATCTAGTAAGTGTAGTTGTTATTCATGCCTAATATTTTAATCTAAAATTATTCCACAAGGACTAGTGTGTGAAATGATTAAAAAATGGAGGCAAGCCCTATCAGTTTATATTCCAGTTTTCTAAATGTGGACAGACTCTAAACATAGGGACAAATAGAAAAAAATCATGATAAAAATTTTTGAATTTGAATTTAGAACAATTTCAATATGTTAAATATGTATACCTTAAGGCAAAAAATGAGAAAATTTGTTACAAATATAAAATGACATAATATTAATAAGCTCACTTTAATAAGTGAGAAAAATAGCTTAATGGAGTTATATGAAAAGAAATACAATGTTTGTAAGCTTAAGCATATTCAGTCACACTTGCAATTAAACAAGTATAAATTAAAACAAAATATGCTTCTTCAAATAGTTTATCATAGTATTATATCCAGTCAGGGAAGAAGAAGCAAGAATTCAGCACAATTTCAAACTACTGGAAGATATTTAAGTTGAAATGATTTTTCTGGATATCAGTTTTATAGTCATTGCTATAATTTGGAGAATTTATTTTGCACAAGTATATGGTGAACCAAATCAATGATTTATGGAGAAAAATATTGATTTTAACATTATCTAAAACAACAAAACACTGTAAACAATGTAAACAACCAAGGGAAGGGGGAAGATTAAATAAATTTTGGCACATACATTCACTGAATATCACAGAGTAATTCAAAGATATGTTTGAGATAGTTAATAAGACAAAAAAATGAAAACGAGTATGTTAGTTTAAAAAAAGCAAAATATATAGTTCAATATTCAGCAGATAAAAAATTCAGTAAAAGTACAAAAAGCAAAGATTGTATGAATATTAGCGATGTTAGCATCAAACTATGATATTATTAAAGATTTTTTATTTTTCTCTTAGACATTTTTATAGATTAGAAATTTCCACAATAAACTTACAAGTTTAATATGAGAATTACACTTAGTAACAGGAAAATTATTTAATACAAAATGAATAGGGGCAAATCATAGAAATAAATCAGCATATAGACCATAGTAACTGTCTGATAATATTTATTAAATGAATGATGAGCACTCAATGCTTTTATATTTTATATTTTCTTACCTTTTCTCATATTTGCTCCTATATCTTGACTTCTTAAATTAATTTCTCAATATTGCTTGCTGCTTTTTTTACTGTTATCAATTAACTGGTCATTATTTCTGTAAATAACTGAACTGATTATAAACAATATTTTAAGAAATTTTATATACTGTGATCATATTATCAAAACTTAATGCCGTCCACTTTTTTTTATAAATTATTCGGAGTTTAAAATCATTAGCAGAGATTAAAAGAGGTAGAGAAGAAAAACCAAGGGCCAAGTAGAATAAAATAATACTGAAGTTCAGAGAAATGACTTAATACATAAAGAAGATGCAGGAGCAGTGTAGGCAAGCTATCCTGAGTTTCTAAGTTGCTACTATTTATAAAAATAAATGTCTAAAAAACAGAAAATAGTTCTATTAGGTTAAATGCATGTGTCTGATCAAAATACATGTTAAAATCGATCTCCCTCCTTTTGGTAGTGCCAGGGATGGAGCTGGGATGGGTTATGCCAAGCGAAATAAGTCAGAAAGGAAAATAAAATTATTGGATCGTTTTTATCTAAGGAATATAGAAACCACAGATAAAGGGTCAGAGACAGACAAAACTTGAATGCCTACCACAAAGACAATGTACCCTGGCAGGGACAAGGAGAGCACGGGAAAAAGTGAAAACAGTGGCAGAATAGCCCAAAGGACTATGAGGATAGACTATTGGTGGTGGGAGAGCGTCAGTGATCATGAGAAGAGACACAGACATTGGCCAAAAATTAACAATGATGCAAATAAAAAACTACTGCATTTATTATTTTTTAAAATCTATTCTTCCCACTATGATAGTATTTGTAAGGGGGAGGGGGTTTTGGGAGATGATTAGATTTTGAAAGCAAACCCTTCATGAGCATGATCAATGCTTTGTAAAGAAGATGTCAAAGAGCCTTATAGAGAAGATGACTGTTTAGGAACCAGTGTTGATCTTTCGCAGACAACAACTTCACCAGCACCTTCATCTTAGGCTTTCCAGTTTCCAGAACTGAGAAATATATTTCTACCACAGTCAGTGGTATTTTGTTAGAGTGACCCAAACAGATTAAAACAAGTCAGTTTTATTTTTTACTACAATTGATTAGAACTATTCTGTTTTGACCTCTCTCTGAAGCAAATGAATTATACAAAGATATATATTCTGATTATTTCCTGTTTTTTAAAGACTGGCAACAAATCAGACTTCCTGGTTTTCAATAAAAAAAATGAATTACTTAAGAATTTTCAATTAAATCACAGATGAAACAAGAGCACTGGAGATTCCTACAGATAAAAAAAAATTATCAAATATTTTCATCTCCACTTACCATATACAGATGATTTCAGTGCAAATTCAATGCTATTGCCCACACTACAAATCTTTAATTATGTAGGAAATTTGAACCTGGAAAGTAAAATAGAGAAACATGTATAAACTAAATGTCAAATGTAAAACTAACTCCTGTTTTATGGGAAACAATTGGTATTTCTCATTTTATCAAAAAGAAGCAAGTTAAAGTTTAATCTATATGATACTTGCTTATAGACAATTTCAAGTGAAAACATTATCTTTGCCATTTGTTTTCAGTTTAACTGCTTGTCTGAATCTCACAGATGCAGATTAAATAGACATTTGCAAAAACCCAGTTTCTTTTAATTGCTAGAATATGCCAACCGATACTTGCAACCTTAAAATTCCATCATAGTAATTCATGATATTTCTTTTAACTACAGTTTGCATCTTGATATACTTACTTTTTCCCCATTGACACTACCGGTATTACTCTAATAATGCAATATGCTACAGTGGTTGTAACCTGGAACTTAGTAAATTAATTCCCAGTTGTCTTCATAAATGCTCTAGAGTATTAGAAGGATGCAGACCACATAAGCTATAAAATGCTAAGGATCTAGTGAAATATCTACTTTTTATGGTATTTTGTAAAATTATTTAATCTACTTAGTGTTTCACAAAAGCTTCTTTATAGGATATGGCTACTTTTAAAATAATTCTAAAATACAGTAAAAAGTAGGGACATTCTAATTTTTGTATGGAAGATGACTTACAGTTGTTTTTCAAGAAATATATCAAAATATGTCAAACTTTTCTACCTTAATACAGTCTCTTGAAATAAAAATTTCAAGGCACTGTATAAAATCTTTTCCTTTGTTTAAGAGGGAAATGTAACTCTGAATATTCATGTCTCTGTGTGAAAGTATACATGAACTGGAGTGTGAAAGATTGAGTGAAAGAATGCGAGTTAGAGAGCAGAATATGAAAAAGAAAAACTGCAAAAGTAAAACATTTTGTTGGAAAATAGGAAATAACAGTCAAATTATATTAACCTTCCAAATGCCTTATCATCTCTCATTTAGTTATCTGTATATATTTTTCTTATTTTTTTGATCTTTTAACAGAAGTCAGAATTTATCATCAAATCCCCCAAACACTGACTTCAAATAATTTTTCATCCAGTCTTGGAATTTCAAAATCCCACAGGTTTTTTTTTGACTGGAGTTTTCCTAGAACCCAGAAGCAACAGACATCCTCTTTTCAGAAAGAGTAATTCTGTGTGGATCTAAAAGGAAATGAATATAAGAAAGAGGGCAAAGAATGTCACAAATGCAGCTTGTCCCTGTTGTTGGGTCTGAGTTTCTCCAGTGTGGTCAGTGACCTCAGTGCTTGTGACTGTCAAGCAGAATGGTCTGAGTGACACCTGTTTTCCCAAAACCCATGACCTTGACTCAGCCAGCAGGACTGATGGCTGATGAAGTGCATAGCAGTGGAGTCAAGGAAATGAACAGTTGCCAAGGGAACTTTGCCATACTTTTTGAGTAACTGCTTATATATTATCTCTCACCTCATTTGCAATGATGAGAAATGCATCTTTAAAATT
This sequence comes from Uropsilus gracilis, assembly GCA_004024945.1. Taxonomy (NCBI): domain Eukaryota; kingdom Metazoa; phylum Chordata; class Mammalia; order Eulipotyphla; family Talpidae; genus Uropsilus; species Uropsilus gracilis. The sequence goes on along the minus strand of PVHY01001101.1, from coordinate 131,621 downwards.
GAATAGCAGTATTGATTAGTCTAAAAAACTTTAAATTGGGTTTCAAGATAACACAACTTTATTCAGTGTCATATGTCAGCAATGTGACCTTGTAAAATATTGGCGTCTTTCTGTAAAAACATTGAAGTTTTTATAGCTCGTATTAATATTTATACCCAAAGGAAACTGCACCAGTATTTTTTTCTCATAGATTTTATCAGTATGTATAAAAATTACAAATTTCTAGTAAAATAGAAAATTTATACACACACATATACAGACAATATTGAGATTTTACTACTCAATCATTTGAGTTGCTCCACTCAAAATTTTTTCAGATTTGGATTTCTAAAATCCAGCAAGGCTATGTGTGTGATATGTAGGTTTAGTTGTTAAGTTATTCTTAAGCTCTTAGTCCTTAAAGACCACAAAGATTAACTTGGTTATTTTAGCTTCATAGAGTTGGATTTTAGGTCTGGATCTGATATATAATAGGCATGGCATTTGCTAATTCTTTACAGAAACTTCCCTCACAGGATAACAATGTTTTGAAAATAAATCACCATACCTTAATGTTTTAGACAATTGCCCCAACATATGAAAAGTGGGACAATTTTGAAACACAAAGAAATTAGAAAAGATCATAACAAAATCAAAAGCTTTTCAATGGTTGATATCCTCGCAGCAATATGGCAAAAGCATCCATTTTTGCCTTCATATCATTGTACCAAGATTAAATGTCCTTCCCAACACAGTCAGGGTCAAAGTCAGAGTTAGCAGACGCTGCTATAGAGATCAGCATCTCAATTCTCAAGTCATGGAGTCAGATTATCAGCCTGTACTCTTGCCTTGATGGCAAGGTTGATCAGCAAAACTGGAAATATGCTTGGTAAGGTCCAACACCTGGGTGCTTTGGCAATGAGAAAGTTTGACTTTGAGGAAAGTATGCAAAGAAAAACAGATACAAAATGATTACAATCTCATACTAGATGCTGTGCAGGGAGAGAGAAGCAGCACAGAATAATGTAGAGAGCAGTAAGCAAAATGTTACCATTGCTGCCTCCATCGCCACTCCAGATGATTCAGATGATTAGGTGTTTTCTCAGTATCGACGATCAGTAAGTGCCAGAGCAGGAATGAATTACTAAAAGAGCAAAGCAGATGAAAACGGTGCTAATGGCAAAACATAGCAGGTGAAGCTATAATCAAAGCAAAAAGCTCTAGTTAGCAAATGGACTTAATAGAGCAGGATCAGAGCTGGTGTGAAACAAAGATGTTCTTAGACATGGAACAGTGATGAGATTTTTTTTAAGAAAGGGAAAGAGCACGGTTTCTCCTTTAACTGATCATGCGAGTACACTATTAAGAAAAACTATTAAGTTGAGCATGGACCAACACTTAAACATACTTAATTATTTTAAAATGCACCTTAGTTTAGCTTTTGAAAATCCAACATAGTATCATTTTGTATTTCCTCTCAAGATAACAGTTTCTGAGAAGGAAATCAAGTGCCTTTACCAAATTTTATGTCTGCCACAGACATTCTTACTCTGGACAATTCTCTTGAAAGTTTCTCACAAAATATGAAGGTTATGGCACAAAGATGTTCTTCACACATCATGTATGACTTATTCATTCAAGAAATTTTGGTGGAATTTTCAGTGGGTTCAGCAATGTATCTGTTGTTTAGGAAAAAACCCTAGATGCCATTAAAAGAGTAATCACTAAATATGGCACAGGCATTTGATGAGCTATTATGCAGTTATTAAAATAATGTTTATGGAATGTTTAATGACTTTGGAAAATGTTAATGATTTAATATTGAGTTAGAAATGCACTTATAAAGTAGCACTTACTATATTATCTGAGACAAGTAAAAATGGCATAAAAGTGAAGGAATACTCCAAAACATGAACAGTAATTGCCCTTAGGTGGTGTAATGATGACTGATCTTTACCCCTGCATTGCTTTATATAAACCACATGTACTGATGAAGTAATGGTTTAAAATATCCATATTTTGGTAAACTAAAAATGTTAGAACTTAACCTAAATGACCATCTAATCAGAATTTTGCTCTCTGGTCATAAGGATTGATTAAGTCTGACAGACTGCAGGGCATTTAGACACATTTTTAGATATGCTGCTCTAGAAAGCAGAATGCTTGATTTTGTGTTTTGCCCATATTCTGTTTGCATTTTAGAATGTTTCATATTTTTCATCACAAGCAAATATGTATAAGATATTTTACTAACAGCCAAGAGCAAGCTAATTTTATTTTTTTATTATACCAGTTTGTGGATGTAATGTTCACGTATAGTCAAATGCACCTGTTTTAAGTGTATATATCAATATAAGATGCATATATATATTCCATAATTATTTAAAAATAGCAACCTTTGTGATAGTAAGTATTGGTGAGGAATGAAGAAACTCAAGATCTCAGATTATTTACTAGGAATAAATAATGGTTCATTCACTTTAGGAAAAAATTGGAGTTTCTCAAAGGATTAAACAAATACAGTAAAATTTAGCAATTATATCTAGATACCAATTCAAGAGAAATCAAAACATACGTAACAAAAAGATACATATACCAAAAAAGGATAAAATAGATACATATGAAAATTGATACAAAAATTGATCATGGCAACTGAACTAAAAACAACAATTTTAACAGTCATGGCTGGAAATAGTCAAAATGTCTATTACCACTCAGAATAATGAAATAAATTACAGCACATGCATGCAATGAAGTACTACTCAGTGAAACAAAAAAGCCCATGTGAGCATTATTTTAAGTTAGTTTAATAAAATGTGCTGTCTTGAGAGAAAGTTTTTAACAATAGAAAAATTTTGTAGATACATAACTACATTTTATGACTCAGTATGGAATTTTTTAAAAAGAGTTACACGTTTAAATAAACACTGAACAAATTTCAGTAAATGCAGTTACCAATTCTAAAACTCATCTGTCTATAATTCACTTTCAAGAAGAGTACAATTTAGATAATGTTTGCTAAATATTTAAGGGAAGGTAGTAAATGTGTTAAGCCAATATGGGACCTGAAATGAATAGCTATGATTCAAAAACTAACACATTTTAGATTAAGTACTAACTCATACTGTGTGATCTTCTACTAAGCTCTGGTGTAAACCTTATTTCTCTTCAAATGAGAAACCCCAATAGTTTGAAATGAAATTGCTTCATTTTTCTTTATTCTAAAAATCAAAATTTCAAACAGAACATACAAGGTCCCTGCTCGGTGGGTTTCACGATCTAAAATAGTAGCGCAGTTTTCTTTCTGCTCAAACTCTATGTTCTAGCACGTAGTTGATAGGAACTTGTTTACTATTGCTAAGATAGACTCTTGTGCCCTGATAGATGCTGAAAGAAAGTTCACAGTCCTTTGAAAAAACAAGGCCTTGGGCATGCTGGAAGGACAAGCACCAAAACATATACTCGTATCAAATACACCAGCCTCTATATCAAGAATGGAATGCTAATAATGACTTGTCTTTTTCTAGTCTACTATTTAAGAAAGCTTATCAAAAATATTTAGAAAACTGACTTTACTTCTAAGGTGTCCAGGTTGGTTAGTCTGGAATATAGTCACTATTGATTGAGGTGGACCAAATTAATGATATATATATTTGAAGTAAAACATTCTATGTCAGAAATAATCCTAATTTTAGTAAGAGTTTAACATTTTAAAATAATTATTTATAAAATAAATAAGTCTTAAATTACTCTCTGTGATTTGGATATCTCTAACTTTCATAGTCCTATAAAAATTAAAGCAAGTTTTTATTCAAATATAAGGTCTCTGATAGGAGGGAAAAAAGCTCAAATTCTGGAAGTTGGGGCAGTGTAATCTAAATGAAGGGCAAAGAGGATGGTGACTTTTCAATATGCTGGCCCCCTGGAGAGTCTGGCCTTGGAAAAGTATGCCATCTCTATTTAATAAGAATTAAAGTCTCTACAGGGTTAGAAGATGCTGTGGAAGTTCCTCCCTCAAAAGGCAATACACCTGCTTAAAAATTGCTCAAACTCCTCTCTGATTGCCAGATGACTGGATGAAAAAAAATGTGGTACATCTACACAATGGAATATTACTCATCAATTAAAAATGACAAATTTGATGACTTTATAACAACAAGGATGTACTTAGAAGGAATCATATTAGCAGAAACAAGTCGAGAAGAAAAAGACAGAAACCAAATGACTTCTCTAACATATGGGATACAGGGAAAAAATAAACAAAAGACTTGGGGAAAAGTCAAAACAAGCTAAGCACCAAACTGAAGAGCACAACTTTGAGCAGGAAGGAAAAGGGGGGGGGGGGGAGGGGAGGGGGGTAAACCCTGGGGATTACAATGCTGTGAAATTTATATATAAATAAAAAATTATATTAATAAATAATAAAATATAAATACAATTTTATCATCTTAAAAAAAGAGTTCTAAGTCTAATAGAGGAGGAAAGAAACTACATCACACACAAAAAATTGCAAAACTAGTTAGTCTATATTAAAAGAGTGAAGAAGGAAATTTTTGAATTAGATGTGAAGGTGTTGGATTAAGGGAACCAGAATATACACAGCTAGATAAACAAGAATTTCCTTAGACAATGTAAAAAATGTAGAATTTAATGCCACAGCATAGCAAGGTCTCAGGTGGAAGGGCAATCTTCCTGCTAGAGTGGCTTTTAGAAGTCTAGCAACTTAAGAATGCCAATATTCCCTTGGAAGATGGTAGAAGGAATAATGAGGCTGAGGAGAGTGGATATCTGTGTTTTATGACCTTTCTAATCCAAGTAGATTCTTTTTCAGTTCTAGCAGATATAAAAGAATGATCTTTGGCATTGTGTTCACAAATTTTCCTCACATTATCTTCAGGATTTTTAGTAGTGAACAGGGAAGCCAGCTGTCAAAGGAAGAATGACTTGAGTGTTCTTCCCTCAGGGTAATAATGCACTTTTATCCCCTCTGTCCTTGATAGAGGTGCACCCACATATGCTTGTGCACATCCATTGGGTCAGATGTTACAATCATGGCGATGATGCAATACAACAGGTTGTGGTCTAGAGGCTAATGGTGCAAGGGTGTGGAACACAGTGATAACTCATTTACTTTACAGTATGCTGACTCACAAGCTAAGTAAGGCATGAAAGCATAGGAGGATAACCCTTTCACCAAGGTCATGAACAATGTGCTGGTAAGAGGGGCACTATAATAATGAAGAAGCTCAGACACTCTTTAGAGGATTATGGTAGCAGGTTTGGGTCACCAAGCTGGGCTTATCAACATCCATGGTAGGAATGCTGCCCCGTAAGTAAAAACAACCAGGCAATGACATCTAATTACCAGAGCTAATTGTCTTCAATGACCACAAAAACAGGTGAGAGAGAGAACTGTGAAAAGGGTTAATGAAACATAACATCCTTACAGGAAAAAGAGGTGGATTGCCCACAGAGTTGCAGCTTGATATCTAAAATTTAAAAAAAATTAGCCAACAATAGACAACATACACAAAAATGGAGGAGAAAGAAAGGGTCTTGTATCAGGTCTAACTTGCAATGGCAAAAAGTCTCACCAGGTAGGTTACATCAAACCTTAGAGTGTTGGAGGATTCAGCAGAACCTGCAGTGTTAAAACAAACAAACAAACAAACAAACAAACAAACAAACAGAAACTATAATGCAGAACTTAAGGCGAGCCCCATTGAAGAAATACAGTAAAGTCCTCTGATTCAGAGTAAGGACAGGCAAAGTAGGAAGTTATTCATTTTTGAGAAATGTCTTTTGGATGTTACTAGGATTTAATAAACACAGAACTTTTTGGCCACAGAACATACACTACCATGAATCTAAAATGCCCATCCAAAGCTGGATTCTATGGACTATGTTTTGCAACCATCCCAATCTGGGTAGTCTCATCATTGGTTCTACAGCTCAAGAATGTTGGAGTCCTTGGATTTATGTTCATAGAATTCTCAGTAAGGAAAATAGGAAAAAGAGGCAGCAAAGAAATGGCCACTTGAGTCTCCTTTCTCAAGCTTTAATCCTCCCTTGAGTTCTCCCTCCCTCCCTCCCCTTCTACTCCCTCCTCACCCCACATTCCCAGGGAGATGTGACCTTTTACTGTCACCTACCTTGGACCCTGTGTGCTCACTCACATGTGTGCACACCCATTGGGCCAAGTATGTACAATTATGAGGAATGTGCAACACTACTGGTGATGATCATAGAAGCTTATGGTGGAAGGGGACAAACCCTGATACTTCATTTACTCTAGAGATCAATTCATAATATCATCTGGGCCTAAACACAGTTCACTGGTCATGAGAAAATAGCTCAGAGTACACGCTGCACACCACACTTAGACCAACGAAACTTTCCTGGCTTCAACCTATGGTTGGTGGAGGTTTGTATCAGAGCTAAAAGAGTAGAAAATTCTGAGCTTGACTTAGATTGGGTTGCTTCAGTATATGGATGAAGTAATATATGTCCAATGGCTACATTCAGGATTGACTTTGAAAAACAACTGAATAGAAAAAAAATCTTCCCAGTACTTCATTATACCTAGTATAATTGGTCTCTTGTGTGGAAAAAGAAGTAACAAAGGTAGTATACATATAGATGATGGGCAATGGCTGATGGTCCCTTTTCTCTTTTCAGGTGTCTGGAAGAAAAACAAACACATAAACAAATAATTAAATAAACATAGATATCGAAGCAAAAAAAAAAAAAAAAGCCTGGGAAAGAAACATGCTTCATGGATATACTGGAATGATAACAAATTGAAGATTTTTGTTTCCTCAAATGAGTTTCCCTGAATTTGGAATCCAAAAATTAATTATAATTTATTTTGAAATTAATCACTACTATTAAAGTTTTCCAATGTTAACATTCTTTGTCACCAAGAAAGGTAAGGTTTTGGGAAATTCATTTTAAATTTTCATATGAGAAGCAAACATATAAAAATATACATTGCTTTTTCTTCAAAAATAAGTTTTTATTTGTGATTTCCTTGTCTTAAATTTTATGATATATATCATATATTCAGTAGGCCCAGTTACTGTTTAATTGAAAATCCTTTATTTAATAAGCTGAGGATTTTAGAACTCAGTCATAATTAATATCCTTTATTAGATATTTCTTCTCAAGGTTAGCTCTAAGTCAAAAATAATTTTCTTAATATTTTTATGTATACTGAAGTTGTTGTGATGACAGAAATTACTTCTATTTTGAATTACTTTTATTAACTATAAAAATGTAAAATGAGGTGACATGTTCGTTCATAACTACATATATCAACAATTTTCAAAACAACAAAAACTAGGATTGAATGCTGTATTTTAATACAAATTCCAGAGATGACAAAGATATATCAAACATGTCAAAATGACATGAATTAATGGAAGTATAGCTTCTCAGATAAAGATTAAGAGATATGTGTGTATATGAGTTTTAGACGACCAACTATGCCATTCATTAAACAATATATATTCTCTGAATTTCTCAGTTGATGAAAGGTTGGTAGCTAATAGTTTTCCTTCCATTATTTTCAAGTTCTACTTAATGTAGAAAACTCTCTAGCATATTATCCATTTCCTTTGCACTACCTTCTTGAATTCATGAGAAATAAAAACTGTTTTTTTTTCTAGAATATGCCTAAAATCCATGTACAGATTTAATTGTTTCTGAAATAAGTCTTGGGGTTCAGAATATATCAAAACCTTTCATCTAAAGATACATTGTATCTATTAAAGTAGATTTGAACAATCCAGGGAAAAAAGCTACATGTATATGACACTATAGTGTATGACACTATAGCTGCTTTTATATTCTGCTTATATGTCTACTCTATAAACCCAGTTTTCTAAAAACAACACACTTCATTCAAAGAATGATTAATTCATTGTTGAAATTCTTTGTTTTCTCAAAGCAGGAAAGTAAGGTATTTTTATGCAGTAAAGTAAAGGTATTAATGTAATAGTTCCTCCTCAACGGCTTCCAAAATGCACACAAATATGGCTGCTAGTCAATGTTTATGTAGGTGAGTTTATTGGGGTCAACCTACTAAGAGTATATTATATATGTTATATGTATGTAATATATATGTATTAACTCAACGTATAAACATGAAAATATATAAAGCCAATACTAGCAGTTCTAAAAAGAGAAACTGACAGAAACACAATGATAGTAGGGGACCTTTTATGCCCACTTATATCAATAGAAAGATCATCCAGACAGAAAATCAACACAGAAACATTGACCTTAAATGACATATTAGAGCAAAATACTTAATAGCTACATACACAGAAGATTCCATCCAGAAGCAGCAGGATACACATTATTCTCAAGAGCACAGGGAACATTCTCAAGTATGGATGATATATTGAGGTTGAAATAAAGTCTCAAGAAACTGAAAAAATGGGAAAAATACAAATATGTGTCAATTGAACAAGTTGCTGGAAAGATATAGGATAAGCAAAGGAATCAAAGTAGAAATAAAAACATATCAGACAAAGAAAAATGAAAATATAACATTTGAAAATCTATGAGGTATAGCAAAGTAGCACTAAGAGTGACGTGTATAGCAATACAGTCATATTGCAAAGACAATCTCAAATAAGCACCATAATCACACACCTCAATGAACTCAATGAAATCAGAAAAAGCAAGAGAACACTGGAAATAAAAACTGATTCATGAAATCAAGAGCCAGTTCTCTGAAAATATTAACAGAGTAGACAAATCTTTAACCAAATACACTAGGAGATAGATTAAAAACAATTAAGTAATCCGAAAAACAAAACAGAAGTTACAACAAATACCAAGAGATATAAAAAATCATAAGAGACTACTATATAGTAATCTCCATAGTAGAAGAAAAAGACATATTCTCAGACTCATAACTTTCAAGACGGAATCAGGAAACACAAATCTCAATAGAGCAATTGCTAGTAAGGAGATTGAAACAATTTCCAAAATGCTTCCCCAAAGTATAAGTTCAAAGAAAAATGATCTACACGTGAACTCTACCATTCAAAGATCTCACACCAATCTTTCTCAAACTTTTCTAAAATATCAAAGAGGGAAGAGTGCTTCCTAAATTATTTTATTAGGTAAGGATTACCCTGATAGCAAAATCAGAAAAATACTTTAAAACAAAGCAATTATTTCCAAATATCTCTGAACACACATATATATATATAATATTAACATATATATGCATATATATACATCAATAAAATGTAGAATAAAAATCGTATGACTTAAAATTAGATGACATGATTCAACATCCATTTATTAAAAATTCTCAATAAAATGGGCAAAAGGGAAATGTACTCAATGTGATGACAAACCCACAGCTAACATTATACTCAGTGGTGAATAACAAGGTCAGAAAAAGACAAGGCTGACCACTCTTACCTTTCACCACTGATATTCAACAGAGTATTTTAAGTGTTAGTAATTAACAAGGAAAAAAAAAACAAATTGAAAAGGAAGAAATGCAACTGTCACTTTTTTGAATAATATATATGCATAGAAATTCCTTAAGTTTCCAGCAAAAAAAGTATTACAAATAAGTACATAAATCAATATACAAATACCAGTACATGAGAAGCTGTTGTTTTTCTTTCAAAAAAGAAATGAAGAAAGAAAAATCAAGGAAACAATTCCATTTATCATCACTTCAAACAGAATAAAATATCTTGGAATAAATTTAACCAATGAAGCAAAAGGCATACACTTAATGTTAGAAAATATTGCTCTAAGAAATTGAAAAAGACAGTTCTCCAAAAGGGAACATTATTTTATGCTCATGGATTAGAAAGTTGACATTGTTAAAATGGTTTGTTGTCTTACATGAAGCAATGTACAGATTCAATTAAATACTTATTATGATCACAACACATTCTTCACAGAAATTATTATGAGATCACGATCTCCAAATATCCAAAGTAGTTCTATTAAAAACAGAACAAAAGTGGAAACATCACACAACTTGACTTTAGTCTATACTACAGAGCTATCTATAGTAATCAAAATTGTGTATTACTGGAAGAAAAGGAGACAGATCGATTGGATGGAACCCCCCAAAAATGCACTCATGCAAGTGTGAACAAATAATTTATGAAAAATGAGGCAAGAACAATTATTTTCAATAAATGGTGTTGTGCAAACAAAGTCACAAGTGAAAGAATGAAACTAGACCACTAACTAATGCTTTATACAAAAATTCATGCAAAATGAATTAAAGATCTGAATGGAAGACCTAACTATAAAATACATAGAAGAAAACAGTATGTTCCTTGGCCTTGGCCTTACAGATATCTTTGGGTATTTCGCTCTAACAGCAAAGGAACAAAAAACAAATACAAATAAATGAGACTATGTCAATTTAAAGGCTTATACAAGATGAAAGACAATCAAAACAAAAAGATGTCCGATTAAATGGGGACCATATTTGCAAATCATGTATCTGAGAAGGGGTTAACATCCGAAATACATAAAGTCATGTAACTAAACAATAACAAAAAAATAAGACTTTTTCAATATCTTAAAAGTATTATGTCAAAAACAGTTTCATTTTTAAGTGCTTTAGCTTTCAGGTAAAAGATAATTCCTATCCCTATAACTGTGTCTTGATCAGAAGAGAAAGCATACATTAATCTCTTAAACTACAGATTATTTGGCTTGAAAATTTGTCTATGATTATTAATTACATGAAGGTCTGTATAGGGCACAGTATGTCCTTGCACTATACTGTCACTCTCTACTCCAGAACATAAAATGACTCTTCTTTCACACTATGCAAAATAAAAGTACAAGAGCAAGTTAATAAAAATAAATTATGATAAGGACTAAAACAGCACATTCATTGTTTACGATTTTCTTATGTTCTAAACTGATCAAATGATAGACCTAAATTATAGGACTGAATGGGCTATAGCTTTTATTTAATCATCCATGATTAGTGTTACTCTCCAATAAAATTTTTATAAGAATTGCAAAGGAAGTTATTGGTTACCTTCCTTGAAAGCAATCCTAACTTCAGGAAACCTAAGGAACAGATGAAAGATTACTAGCCTTCACAAATGTAAAACTTACAGACTGCAACCAAGATATTTGCTTAGATATTTTATCACATTATATACATGATGTGAATTTTTTAATCCACTAAAAAAATATAAGAATATCTCTCCTTGAACATAAGCAATAGGAATTGTGTCTGAATGATTCGTAGAATTGTGCCCTTTCTCTAAAGACAATAAACATTATCAAAGCATGTCAAACTTCTGGAATTATCACATGGCTTGACACTTTACAAAAGAGAAAGAGTTAAGTTACAGACTCTTACCTGGAGGTTTAATGATAACTATATTTTAGAATACTGGCAAACTGAAAAAATATCTGGTTTAGATTAATAATGAACACCTCAGAGAAAATATTTAAAGTTTAAGAACTGAACTAAACAAGGAAACTGTAAGTGCTTTCACAAATATGAAATTATTAAACTCATCATTATTTACCCTTCATTCATCTATGCAATATTCTCAAAGTCTTTTCCATATAACCGAATTGTGTCTTAATATTGAATGTTTCATATACAGGCACAGAATTGTATCAGGATCTTGTGACAGGATAGGTCCTGTTGCTATAATGGTAAAATCAGCAAAGTCAAAATCCTTCAACATGTTGGCATTTGGTCACTTACACTGAAAGCTGACATCAGTGTATGTATAAACCACATGTTCACATGTGTTTAATGATAGGACTTTCTGTGTGAATTGGGAATACTCCCATTAATCTACTAGCTATGAACATCCATGTTTATCTGCAAATTTAGTAATGTCTAAGCACTTAAGATTTACAAATCACACACACACATGCACACACACACACGGTTTCCATGGTAATACTGCATAACAAAGCATTCCTAAATTCCTCTACATCCTAAAATAAGAATAATTCTCAATGCTTTCCAATCTGCATGTTGTCTGGAAGTTAAATGATTTAAGCAGAATTTAGGCTTGCAGTTTTCTTCTTTTATTAACAGGCTAATAAGTGCCAGACGGATAAAATCTGTTCAATGGTAAACTATCATAATTTTCTCCACAACCAAAAATTTTTTTGGATATTATATTTATGCCCCTGAAGTGTGGGAATATTTACATAATTTTAGTTGAGAACTTGACATGCACTTTCACATTATATTTGCTCCTGAGTCTTTACTAGAAGACTCCACACAAAGACACAAAAACAACCTTTTTGAACTTTGCAAACCTTGTGTTCCAGAAAGTCAAATATCCTAATATCTCTCATAAAAATAGTTGCCTCCTATAGGGCTTTTGAGATGAAGACTTATTGAACTAAGAAACATCTTGAGTACCCATCAGATGCCCATCAGGAATATAAAAAAGAAAATGTTTTATGACTGGGAGAATAATAAATTCAACAAGTAGGGTTTGGATTTAGTGGCTTATTGACACCTAACTAAACTCATCGCATTACTTGGCTTCCATCTTATTTGGTGCTAGGAAGTTCTGAACAGCTTATAAATCTAAATAAAAATGTAGCAGCACATCCATTTGGTTTTTTCTCCATCCATGTAGTAACAAAAACTATCTTCCTATAAGAATCAAAATTATATCTGGGTTGTTAAAAATTGTTTGGAACCATTGTCTACTCGTGTTTAAACAATTATATTTTTAATAAAAAATTTTCCAGGAATTAGAGTGTCTGGTGCATGAATGTGTCTTTTGCTGCTTTCTCAAAATTAAGGAATGAGAGATGAGAACTTTGCAAGGCTTTCAAGTGTGTAGCATGTCTGCCCTCTGACATTGGCTTATATATTTTTCTACTAAGAGGAGATCTTATGTGGTATCATGTAAAAAAGCAGATCTATTTACTCCTATGACTGGCACTCGACAATAATTAAACTTTCTTCAAACTATAGTAACTTCAAATTCAAGTATGACATAAAGTTTGGAGAAGCCCTGGGAAGAAGTAAGGAGTACCAGCTTCCAGGGGAAAGCACAACCTTTTTCTGTTGCAGACAACTCACTGTCTTGCCTGGACCCCCAGGTATCTGCCCTTGGGAAGAGCCTTCCATAAAATGGTTTAGAATTCCTTCTAAGAGGGACTTTTGAAAACATGCTTTCAATTCTTCAGGGTTTATCATTCCATATTGATTTTTATTCCCTTTAAAGTTATGTCTTTTCCTGAGGGAGAAACCTATATACTAGCACACTAGACATTTTGCCACTCACACTTGTTCTAAGCATAAGAAATGCTTTTCTAGTCAATGCTTTAGCACTGCAGTAACATAGATAAAATATTATAGACTTAGATTCCTTCTCTGATAGTGTTACACTTTCTAAAAGATCTTTCTATAAAGTTGTAACTTTCTGCAGTATTTGGGAATCCTCCGAATGAATTCTAAAAGCCATGAGAAGCCATGCCTATTTTTAATTTCAGTAATGTTAAGCACTTGAGACTTAAACATTCAACTCTTCATTCAGACAATGAACATTTGCTGAGTTCTTACTATCTTTCAGGCACTCACACTATAAAATAGAAATCAGAAATAGGTAAAAGTATTTCTTAAATTCTCAGAGGTCCAAGTTAGGAAAAAGACAAAAAGGAAGACAACAACAAACTAACACAGTCTGACTCAAACATACATACAAGTTGAAAACTTCCTCCGGGTTGCACAGTGACCTTGTTGGCTTCTGCCTTGACCTTAATCCTAGAGCCCTATGCTCTCCCGTGCGAGGTATCTCTTCTTTGGTTTGTCACAACATGAAACATTCAGTCTGGCAACCTCTGTGGCCAAAGATTAAGTCACAGCATAGACCACACGACTGAGATCTAGAGCAAAGGGAGTAGACAGTTCTCAGACACCCAGCTAAATTGCTGCTCTTACTTACCTGCTAATGCAATGCACTTACATTGTGCAATGTGTGGAAGGGCTGAGAACTAGCATTCTATCACCAAGAACAAGGTCATGACTGCTTAAAATTGATGTACTTCCCTTTGTGGATACATGATTTGCAAAAGTACAAGTATTTAAATGTGAACCCAAGGACCTTTACTAGAAAGATGTAGTAATAGGCAAACAGGTGGGTATACTTGAGTGTGATATTTACATTTATAGACATCTTCATCCTTTGATATTAAAATATATTTAGTAATCTCTTCATCATGACAAGAAAGAATAAGTAAATTTCAATTAAAAAATGAACATTAGTGTATTTCGACATTATCTGTAGTAGAAGGAAAATCAAATACTTCACTCCAAAGATCAAGTGACTTCAACTCATAGGTCATTTGGAAGAGCTCAATTAGGGGCTTAAAAAAGGCATTTAATATTATACTTGGCTTTAGAAGCATTTTCTAAAAAAAAAAATAAATCACTAACAATAGACTGCCCTTGCATCACACTGGACTATCTCTCATATTTCAATGCAAATGTCATTGCTTTTTGCTTTGACTTTTCAAGACTATTAGTAACAAGGTATTAGTCATTTTTGACTGATATTTCTCTTATTCCTAAAAATGTAAACATAAAGTATTGTTGACATTGTTAAGACAAATTAATCATAGTGACATGCTTTAGAACAGAAATAACAGAAATAACTTTTCTTGATCATTATGTAAAAGCATCTCTTCATCTGGGGCTAAGTGAAAATGGGATATATTTCCCCTAAAGAACCTGCAGTTCAGATATATGACACAGATTCTCTGAAGAGTTTAATTAATTAAAAAATGTTATTAAATATTTAGAGAAAGACTATTGTTAAAATTAAACAGCTGGATTGTTAAGATTAAGTATTTTAAAGACTGGTCTTTCCCCCTTCATTGTGTATGTGCCTGGACATCATATAGGTTTAATCAAAAGAAAAAACAATATAATTTGGAGACAGTAACTACACAACTATATACCCTCTGCACATGTAGTTTATCAAGAAATAATGAAATTCAAATTTCACAAAGCCCTTAAATCAATTAAGGGGAAAATATTGACCTGTAACTTGAATCTTTTACTAACATTCAACTTTTGAAGAAAAAAAAAGACATTGTAGATTTAAACATACTCTCTTTCATTTTAATAATGTATAACATTAGGATAATTAAAATATACTTAGTGGTCATCAATTTACACATAACGTTAGAGCAGTCACTGAACAAAACCACTCTTACACAAAAAGTCTACCTTGTTTAAACTTAACCAAGTTTAAACTTGTTTCAACTCAACAAGACAAAGATTCTCCCTTTGAACTCATGAATTTAAACTCAATTCTGATAATACTGACATGAATAATTGTGTTGATTCTATAACTGAAAAGAAGTAGCTGCACAGAGCAAGAGAGGGGGAGGAGAGTAAAATTGGGCATAAGAGATTAAGAAGGTTCATAGGTGATAAGGTGGTGGGAGAACCCCAGGGTAGGCAATGATATAAAGTGTTTGTGCACAATTACTTAAAAAAATAAAATTATAAAAATATGCTCTCTCAAAAAAAAAAGTATGATCATACAAAAGTATACAAAAGTATGATAAAAAACTAATCCCAAAGAGAAGGAGCATGGGTGAGGGTTACAAATATTTGGGGGAAGTTGAGCAGTAGTGATGTGACATGGAATGTGTAGTTATTTCCTCATGAGTGCTCAGTGACTTTTTGCAGATACTGAACTTTCAACAAGACTTAGATTAGGGCAAAAGGACAAGATGGAGTTCTCTGTGAACATTTTGGGATTGACCAGAAGCATGCTGAGAAGGGGCCACAAGATGATGGAATGGAGGTCACTCTATGACTGACTTTATGGGAAGGTATATACAGCAAAATAGGCAACAGAGTCAAAAGGGGGTAAAAGAACTAGTGAACCCAAGACCAAAATTATACCTTTCTGTGTGTTCCCAAGATAAAGAGAAGTCAATTTCATGTTGTTTTCAATCAAGAAGCTGAATTAGAAATAATAGGGATAAAAAGCATATCTGAGAATTATTCATTAAGAAATTCCCATGTAGACAGTTTCTATTTCAATAACAGAAAATTCAGCATGGAAAACAAGACAGTCCAATGTTTAATGCATGAGTTGTCCAGAAATAATTCCAATAAGAAAAGGAAGAAGTGGAGAAAAAACGCTAATTTTGCATCATTGTTTAGATCTTCCACTGAAAATTAAGAACACCAATAACATTTAGTTGTGACTAAGAAACACAAAACATTTGCTTGTTTGGTAGGTTGCTCATTTGTTGCTCTACTTTATGCTTTTCTAAATATTTATGATGGATATTAAAGTAATCCAACATGTACATGTAAAAGATACTTTTCATCAACTGAACTATCCCATTCTAACTATTTAGCTCTGATCCACATATTTTGTTTGCAGTGCCCTTCTTCAGTGAACTGTCATGTGAAATTTGGAAAAAAATCAGTTTTCTATTGTATAAAGATTCTTTAGAGGGATGAAAAAGAAAAAGAAAAGAAGCAAAGATCAAGTTATACCTATTAGATGCTGAGAAGAGCAATATTTTTCCCCTAGGACATCATATAGCTGCAATCTCTTCTCTCTATTGTCTTCTCTCATCACACATTCACAAACAAAATAATAAATGAAAACCAAATTCAGTTGACTTTCTCAGTTGTAGACCACCCATGACAAAGAGCCACCATTGTCACTGTTTCTAATCTTAAGAGATATAGACCTGAAAGTGGCAACTGTGTGAAAGAATTCTGACTACCTGAATTTATCTGTATTCAATGTATGCTGTTTATTTACTTTTTCTGAACGATGAGTAAAAACATGAATCATCCATCTCACACCAGTAAGAATGACCTATATATATATTTAAAAAAAGGGGGAATATGACAAAAGCTGGCATGGATGTGGAAAGAAAGGAACACTCTTACACTGCTAGTGGTAATGCAAACTGGTCTAGTCACTGTGGAAAGCTGTGTGGAGGACCTTCAGGCTACTGAAAATGGAACTGCCTTTAGATCCAGCAATCCTACTTTTGGGAATCTACCCAGAGAATACAAAAACATGGATTCAAAAGGACACATCTGTACTCACATGTTTATTGCAGCACTATTTACATTAGCCAGGCTATAGAAACAACCCAAATACCCCCCAAATATGTGAATGGGTCAGAAAGTTGTGGTCTATGTACACAATGGAATATTATTCAGCAGTCAAAAAAGACAAACATGTCATTTTTAGCAACATAGATGGATTTAGAAGGAATCACACTAGTGGTAAAAAGCTAGAAAGAAAGAAATGCGGATGGTCTCACTTTTAAGAGGGAAATAGGGAAAACAAACAAACAGACAAGAAAAATGCAAAACTGTCAACAGAACTGAAACACAGAGTAAGAGAGGGGGAGGAGGATAAAATCCGGGGAGGGATGGGCACAAGAGATTAAGAAGGCTCATGGGTGATAAGGTGGTAGGAGAACCTCAGGGTAGACAATGATGTAATATATATATGTAATATATACACATATATGTATATGTATAATATATACATGTATAATATATTACATATATACATATATGTACATGTTTATTGCATATATGTATATGTATGTATATCAATTTTAAAAATAAAATTAAAAAATGATATCAGTCATTATTGAGAGGGAGTCAGTGCTCAAATTAAAGATCATTTTGCATCTCATTAGGAGACTAAGGATCTGAACACTGACTGGCATTTGAGAGGATTACTATTTATTTGTTTAAATAAGCAATGAAGTTCAAAAGGGAGGGGGTCATAGAATCAAGGAGGTGAGAAGAGGTATGAAACGATTTGATGAGCATCGCAGTTTCATGACTGCTGAATTCAGGAAATATTTGTACTGCATTTTCCTATTCCCCCTTTCTTTTAGTCTTTGATGGATATATAATAATTATATTTTATAAGAATGCCAGTGGTGACGGAAGTGCTTCTCGTAATGCAGAGGCTGTAAAGCTATCAGAAGAGCTTTAAGCAAATGTTATCTGTTTTACAGAAGAAATCAATTACCTGTAGATTGCTTAAACCAGTGACAGGCATGGTAAGGAATAAAATGTGTTAAGTAGAAAAGTTACAGCCATCAACATGTAAAGAATTATATGATATATGAAAGCAATCACTTGTTCAATTTACCTTCAAAACTAAAACAAGTTCTTCTGCATTGGAAATAAACATGAACCTCTCTCTGAAAAGGGAACAATTTCCAATTCAATGGAAAAAGTACTGTATAAATTTTAGCCAGCCATAGTGCTATTACGAGCACACAACCAGGTTTTCAGAGATAAAGTATGTGAACTATTTAACATACTTATTTCAAAGTAGGCATCAGTTTGTCTTCATCTTCCTGCAATTCACCATTATGTAATTTTTCAGATATGCCTAGAATAAAAAGTCTGCTAGAAAATACTCCCAGTTTTACAATATCCCTCATAGTTATATTAAATTTCAGTGGATTTTACACAATTAAAAAATATATTTTGTACATTTATGTTTTAATATTCATTACTCTATGTTGATAACACATATTATTATCTTAGCAAGAAAATGTTTCAGAAGTGAGTCCTTTTTTCTGCTTAAAAAAGAAAAAAAAAACTATTTGTTTCAAAGAGTCTCTGACAGTTCTTTTGGAGGACATCATGGTTCAAAATACTCATCAAAGCCACTAATTACTCAGGTAGAGTTAGCATCGTGCTTGTGAAACAAGGTCACCATTTTTCGTTCTTTATCCTAGCAGTCCTCTAGGAATTTTTGCATAGTATAATTTAATTTTTAAAACAAATTAATTCAAATCACATGTAACATAAAAGAAGTGATTTCTTAATATTGCAAAACAGGAATCATTTAACAGATGTGCCCTTAGAGACATCACAACATAACCATCACATTTCAGCAAGTGTCATTGTGTGTGATGACAGCCATGACGAGCGATACCTGCTTAATGAAGAACTTATGTTTTTCTTTATACTTTCTTCTTTTTTAAAACTGGAAAGTGTTTAGAAGAATTTGTTCACATGATCTTTTAATAGAATCAGGAGTAATATACCAGCTGGTGCATATCATTCTTCTACAATATTCTGAGGGAGATCTCTATACTGATTTAATTTTTGTGGGAATAAAATATGTATAATCAGATGTCATGCAAGTCAATTGTCCTTACAGGACACAAGTTAATGATAAATTCAAAGTACTACATTTTTGGAACACGTGTAAGTTAAAAATTTAAGGGAGAATTGTACTAGCAGGCATTTTTATTCACTCGAACACAGAAAACAATATTGAGAAAATTCCCACATGAAAGACAACACTGCTAATGCCTTTTTTCTCTGCAAAATTATCAGGTTGATATAATGGTGATGTCCTACTGATTATTCACCACAGACCTTCCAGCAGGATAATGCATTCTTAAAATATGAACTTGAAGCGAAAATATTAAATATGCATTTTCTCCTCCTATAGGACATGTTGAAATGCCACATGCTGTTGGTGAGAATGACCCATAAGTGCTGGATTTTCTCTCCCCCTCATTCTTCTTTTCCAGAAACTGTTAGTGTGGCGTGCAATGAACCAGATCAACAATGTGATTCAAGCTGTCTCTGCCGCTTCTTGGCTAAAGAAAGGATAAACTATAAAAACTCCCCTCCTACAGCTTTCAGCTCTGGCTTCCCACACTTGAACATCTCCTGTCACCTCTGGCGCTGTTACTGACCCATGCTAAGCTAAACTAAAGGATGATAAGTTTGCTGCCTTTGCCCTCGTCCTGAGGGTCTGTGCATTACCCTATCAAGTATCAGTAGCCATTTCTGTGGGATATTTGTCACCCCACGAAGGCCTTTGGAACAAATGAAATGGGCAGCGAATTACAAAAATGTCATTCTCTAAAGGAAATAGATGAAGGCTTTTGTTCTCCAGTAATAAATAGATGCCATCGGCTTATAACACTATTTTTATATTAAATTTGACAGGGTTACAATTTCTAGTTCATTAAGGAAACAGCTTGAAAACTATTTCTTTCTGTACTTTTAAAGATGATGTTGTTTCCCTCTTTTCTTCCAAGTAATAAATATAAACAATACCTGGTGACATAGTCTGAAAATCACGGATCATGATTAATTTCCACTTACTTTTTTCTAATGATTGTGTTTAGAAGTACAAAAATCATTTTAGGTGGAGATTTTGAGATTAGAAACGGATTATGTAAGAGATCCGTACCTATGAATGGATTCTTAACACAATCTGATTTATTCATTTTCCTCCTTTCTTAATAAATCACAAGTATACTACTTCCTTTTCTCACTTTTCTCACACATTATAGTTTTATAGGGCATCATGATAAATATGCTGTGGTCAAAGGTCAAGCAAAGGATAATAACTCAATTCTTTAAATGAAAGCTTCAAAGTAAATTCTGTGTTTAATGGCAGTACACAGGGGTCAAGATGACAATGTCCCAGACTAGAGAATAAAATGTGTGCTAATACCATTGAGCCTCAGTACATTTGTTAAATGGGTATACATGGCTGGAAGCACTTAAATGTCCTTTGAAGTGGAACTTGAACGAGAGACGTAATACATGATAATAAATTAAATAACTGCATATTTTTTATATAGACTTGGCTTATGTTCAGATGGAAGTGAAATTTTTCATCATAGTTAGCTATTTCTAATAAAGTAGGGCTATTTCTTCTCTAGTTTTGCCTACTCAATTATTTTAGAATTAAACTATTTCCTTTCGACACTTACTTGGACAAACAAAATGCTAAGACTAGATAGTGAGAATAATATATTGGAATGTTTTTTAAAAAGTTTTCCATGAGTGTGCTAGTGATCACTCTTAGTTATTATATATTCTTTGTGAAAATTATTTAACACTGAAATATATTGCCTATGTCTATTTTCAGATTTCATGATTTAAGTCATAACATAGGTAGATATAATCTACTGCATATCTTAAGTGTAGTTTATATTTCATAAAATTGATTAGTAAGAGTAGCCATACACTGAGTCAACCAATTCTAATTTTTAATGAGATCAAAGTTATCATTTTTTGAGTGAAACAGTTTTTAAGTTCAATTATATTTCTTAAAGAGTCAGTGGGCATCTACTTTATTTGTGTATGTGTGTGTGTTTTATTTCCCTTTGCTTCTCAATGGTGAACACACACCTGTCTTTGTGAGCTCCCTGAAGGAACCAGCTCTGATAGGCATGCGATAGGAGCCAAAGGTTTTTAAAAGGATACCTACTCATAAATCCACATCTATTCATTTAATGTGGACTCAAACTTAGAGGCATAAGTTAATCTCAGATGTCCATCTAGACTCCTATAACTCCTGTAAATCACCCAATATCCATTCTCTAGTGTCCTTTTCTGATACGTTAGTCTTCATTGCTGGCAACCAAGAGTTCTTTATCTTAAAACATGTTAAATTTCTTAACTCATCCCAGTAAGTGTTTCTTGCTCATAGAGAAAAGAAGGTATCTGAACATATAAAGTAGAAATTCCTGAGAAATGCTAACTCTTTGCAAATGGGAATTGATGACTAACATTCCCCATCTTTATCACATATGAAATAGATGAGTTACTGAAGCATGGTGGATACAAAGATTTTTGTTAATAGACAAATTGTTAAAAACATTACAATATGTTCTTCAAAGAGTTGAATCATTGATTTTTCCATTAATCTTTAAAAATAGAGCAAATTGCATCCTATTTGACTATTTTGTTCTGTCCATACAAAACAATTAAAGTACAGATTAAAGTTAATCTTTCCATCATACAAACACTTTAAAAACTTGGTTTCTTCCCAAGCAAGCAAATGTATTTTCCAAAGTTCACTAATTTGCTCTTAATTAGTAAATAGGAAGACCATTTTAAAATAGATTTTTTTTAAACTTGCTTGATTTGTCTTCTTTAATTTAGACAACAGATTAAATGGAACTTATTTCTAAAATAATCTTACTCTTGATTTCCTCATTCTTACTTTCTAGGAAGCAGTAACTAGAACCACAGAGCACATATATTGGATTGTGGGAAAGGCCATGAGAAAAGAAGCTATACTTCCTCTAAAGGAAAAAAAAAAGACAAGCAAAATAAATAAGCTTCCCTGTCTACTGGTGAAAGTGAAGCGCATTTAAGCCACATTTGAACTGAGTGCTGCAGAGTTACAGAAAAAAGTATAAATCTTAAGGTACCAACAACAACTTGACAGCCCATGACCAATATAATGGCAGGAGAAGGCTAAATGTGCCTGGGGTTGCTTGAAAGTCTTGGTGGCCTAGTGGAAGGGTGGCTACACACAAAAATCACTTTAATCCAGTTAACCAGCTGACTTGTATATAGGAAAGGATAATTTTACTAAACAAGGTTGATGGGAAGTGGTATAATTTAACATTTCTTTGATTAGTTATTACACTTGTGATATTTTTGTCAATTGATATAACTTATTTTAGAAAAAAGAATATCTGTCTTAATATATACATGATTTGGGAAGAGGAGTGAAAAATACAATTTGGAAAACTGGAGCTGTTTTATAAAATAATTCTTAAATCATCCTAGGGGCTTGCAAAAATATCTTGCCAGATCATTTCTATTAGAGGCACGTGAATATTTAATTTGACTAAATCTAGTTAGTGATTCTTCAATATATAGGTGGGGTATTTGAAAAGCATATAAAAATAAAATAGAATAATTCAGAGTTTCAAGAATTAAATTATCTAGCATAATGGGATCATTTTAAAAAAGAAAATGCTTTTTTCTTGTCTTTGTTTTTATTAACAAATGAGGAAGAGTAAATAGGTAAAATAAGAGCTACTATAATAAGAAAAAATCATGGCAGTTTACTCAAAGGGTTTGAGTTAATTTCCTTTTGTGTTGATCTTTAAAGATAGAGTAAACTCTTCTCTCTTTAGTCAATTCTCTTGTCTCTTCTGTATCTTTGTACACACTCTTCAAATCCTGTTCCATTACCTAGCTCTCTTGATTCTACTTTTCAATATCCTCGCATCCATAAATTAAAATTTGTTTATTTGATTTTAGTTTGGACCCTCATGATTTTTCTTGTATAGTTTGCTACCACAAAAAGAATTAGGAAAATAATTTTAGTATCCATAGGTTTATACTGACATTCTTCTTCCATGACATTCTACCACACGGACTTTATAAGTCACCTATCCCTCTATACCACTAAGCCTGGAACAGTCTAGCATAAGGTTCAGACTGCTACAACTCTTGTTCGTTCGAAAAACATGGCCAGGTTGCTTTAAATCTCCAAGATTCATTTCCTAATTCAGAGAAGCAGGACTAATAATAGTACCTTCTTTGAAAAGTTGATATTTTGCAAGCACTTGAATTTTTTGCAGTTTTCCCAAGCTATTTGTCATAGCATGCTCCCTTCCAAGATAGAGACTTTAGTGGGTGTGTTTCCTAACAACATCTAAATAATATGAAATGCAAAATATGCTATCGTTTGAATTTGCTGACATTTAGAACATGTATTTGATAATATTTAAAATAGTATTTTATTTCAAAAATGGTTTCTTTTTCTACATGAAAATCATTGCAAGGAATAATTTTATCATTTTATATTTATACATCTCCATATACTAGTGGCTTTTAAGTATTAGTGGTTTTAAATGATGTATATTGACACAAAATATGTTTTTTCTTCCTATTAAACATTTTTAAAAATGATGGGGCAACCAGGTGTTTATGAAATCTGGGACCAGTTCTGACTAAGACACTCATGGGTTAGTGAGATAACCCAAACCTAGTTATTTTAAATGCCTTTTTAATGGCACCATTAATATCATTTTGTTAAGAACACAATAACCACCATATTTACTCATTCCTGGGGAATCATCATGAAGGTTGATTTTTATTATCATCTTAATTTTCAGATGATAATATTAAAGTAGAATCACAAACTTGTGCTGTTAATAACATCTAGTAAAATGAGATGCAATTTAAATCCATAATGTACAATTTTAACAGGGAAGTAAACTACTGTTTTTAAATAGCTCAGCTTATATTGATAAAAAGTTGGCACAAATGACTAATATTTTAAAAGTTTAATTTCCAATTTTAACTTTGAGCTGCCACCCAGCAACTGCTGCTAGTTAAAAATTGCTTTGCAAAATCGGCCATAAAATGTGTATTATATATACATTTAATATAAAGAGAATTCTTCATATCATAATATATTAATTAGCTGCTTGATATAGCAAGCCATGATCAGATTAGTTATTGAACTAATTTAATTTGCACAGTGGCAGCTAATTTAAAGGAAGCATTCTTTTTCATGCTTGTGTTTAGCCATTGTTAAGTTAAAGTGATTAGTCTAGAATTTGAAAACAATCTTTCTCTCTTATTTTCTCTCTTTTAGAAAGGATGTTTTTGGTATTTCCTTCTTTGTTGGGTAAAGAAAGAAATATTTTAAGTGAGAAGAATAAGCTCCATGATGAAAACTCACTGGAAGAAATGAAGTCAGCTTCTGAGAGGAGTGTCAGTTTTCCATCACTTTATTATCTATTCAGGATTCTTATAAAATCAATGGGAGATCAATATATCAGGGTGAGGAAGAATACACATTAAATACATTGAATGGGTATGCTCAGAACAAACAAATGGAGACTGAACTCTCACTACCTACATATCTTCCTCAGTACTCATGAATTTAAAAATAGCAAATGTTTCATCCTGAAGACACAGAGATAGAATATGTAAAATTCCTTGATCCAATTAATAAAGTGGGATTTAATCAAGTTTATATGCAGAAGGTGATGATGGAAATAAACATTTCTTTGATTACTAATATATTTTAAGGCTGATCTAAGAATGAGGCCTGTTGAAAAGAACGAGATTTAATAATGAACAAAACTTTGTCTCATTTGCCCTACTCCAAAGTTGTTGCATATATATTTTACAAGACAACCTAATGAAATTGAAACATATCTATTGGTCTAAATATGCTCATTCACATTCAACAATGAAGTGAATGATAAAATAAATGGAAAGAAGTAGGAAATCACTATTAAAATTTATCTCTATATACATAAACTAAAATATGTCCCAATTCAAACAACATTAACTCTCTCGCTAATTTGTGATAAGTTGCTTTAGTCTGACTCTCATATCCTAACCACAAGTTATTCAGGGGTAAACACATGTAATGATCATTTGATCAAACAGACATTTCCCAAGTTGGATGTCATAATGTCCACCTGATTTCTGCAACTTGCATAGTTTTTTAAGTGATGGAAGCTAATGACTGTATTGATCAATTGATGAGCTGCGATCTCTAATCAAGCTTCCACTATTGTAGATTTATTGAGTATTTTGTGTGACGCATTATTCACAAATCACAAACAAATCCTATGTGGATAATATTCTTCGTCAACCAAAAAAATATAGTATAATTTATCAATACACGTATCTTCTGAACTCTGAGAACCCCAATGATGACTTTAACCTAAAGTAGAAAATCACTGGACACCCAAACCATTTATACCATCTAATAGGAGTATTTTGCATTCTTTAGAGATGAGGATCTAATTCTAGTTAATGTATTCAAGAATAATGAAATTCATTAATTCTATTCTGGTTTAAATTTTTATACTCTTAAGTAAAAAATGTTGCCTTCAGGCCCTCAGTTTAATAGAAACTATTTAAACTTCACATATACATATGTTTTTCCCTCTCAGTCTTGTATTTTATACTATAATGGAGATTAAGAAATTCAGAATTAATTAAACAAATAAAAGCATGAGGTTCAGAAATGTAGGTAGGAGGACAACTATTGAGCTATAGGGTGCTTTTTGGCTTTATTTTTTTCTTGCTGGAGTTATTATTTCAAGTTCATACTTTGATGGTGGGTTAAAGAAACCATCCACAATAAAATGAAATGAATAAAGTAATTGATACAGCACTGGCAAAATCAATTTGAATAAGATTCTGATTTCTCATGTAACTTGTAATACAAATTAAATTATCAAAAATTTCAAAATATTTTAAAGAAGAATATTTTGGCAAGCCAGAGAAACCTGGAATTGATAATTTAGTCATGCAAATTGGTGGCTCTCCTCTACATATTTACATTTAGGTATTTAGGATAACACATTATTGTCAACTTCACACACATCTTTAGATAGATAATATAAGAGGCCATTGTCCTTCCTTTTTTTTTTTTTAAGGCAGAGCACAGCTTTTATTTTTGCTTTTCTTTTACTCATGTTTGAATTAATAAGTCAATTATGAAAGAAAATTATTCCCCTTTTACCTGTTTGTATATAAAATAAAATTATATCCTGAAAGAAAGAAATACAGAAAAAAGGACAAATGTATATGTTGTATTATAAAGAAGAAAGTAAAAAGATAAACAAATTGCTTAATAAATTTTCATAAATGAAGGATCTTGGTTAGCTTAGTTTCATTTTTCTATGCTTCTAATGTCTTTTATTGTGAAATTGGTCATATATAATCCCTATTCATGCATATCTTTTACTCTAAATTTACATTGAAATTAGCTGACTATTTGTCATTGGTTAAGAAGTCAAAACTAGCAAACTGATAACAGAAATGACCTTGAAAGCAAGGGACAGGGAAGGAGGGGCAAAATCAGGGGAGAGATGAACACAAGGAATCAAGGTGAGGATTCACAGGTGATATTGTGGTGGAAGAAATATAGTGAATTCAATGATGAAAGAATGAAATGTACACATAATCAATAAAAATGTGATTTTTCACTCTACATTGTAATAAATCTTAGGTTTTTCATTTCATTAGCTTTTTAAGTTTCTTATTTTTTATGCCTACCATCTCTGCCACTAATTTGAAATAGAAATAGTATTTAAAAGCATAAAAATATAATAACTTTCCTCAAAAGGAATGTTATATTTTTTATGGTAATTGTAATTGCCTATCTTAGCTCTTCCAAAAACAAACTCACATCTAGACTCAAAAAGTCATACATTAAAATAGTTCATGAATGAATGGGATGGAAAAAATACAATGATTTTGATTATAGCTCCAGTATTTGCCAAAATAACAAAGAAAGAGTATATATAGGATAGTTTGGCAGATAACGAGGCTCTTCAAGACAATGCAGGTACCATAAAACTTCAGATTTCAACCTATGTTCAGCTGGATACCAGAAATGGCTGGGAGGACTGTGCCACTGAGTTCTGGTTATCTGGGCAACTTATTTTATCCATCATTACTTGTGGACTTTAAAGAGAGACTGGCACAAAAGAAATACTCCGTTAACTCTATGATAATAGAAATTCCGATTAGCACTTTGCTTGTGTAGTCTTCAAGTATACTGGTACTGAAGTCAATAAAACTTTTCTTTGAACAATTCACTTTATCATATTCACCAATCAGAAAATGCCCAAAGTAGACCACATCAAAACTAAAAAGCTCTGTACAGCAGAAGAGACAACAGAGAAAACCAAAAAAAGTTCAATAGAGTGGGACAAAATTTTTGCCCTCCATATACAAGTGATAAGGGTCTGATAACAATGATACACAAAGAAGTCACACAACTTAACAAAAACAAAGTAAAAAACCCAGTTTAAAAAATGGGGAGAAAAATTAAAAAGATACTTCTCCAAAGAGGAAATACAAATGGCCAACAAGCACATGAAAAAATGTTCAATGTCACTAGCAATCAGGGAAATGCAAATCAAAACCACAATGAGATACCATCTTACACCAGTAAGAATGGTTCACATCAAAAAAAATGGGCAATAACAAGTGTTGGTGGGGATGTGAAGAGAAGGGGACACTCTTACACTGCTGGTGAGAATGTGAACATGTCAAACCTCTATGGAAAGTTGTGTGTGGAGGGCTCTCAAGTTAATGAAAATGGAACTACCATTTTACCCAGCTATTGCTCTCTTGGAAATCTATCCAAAGGAGACCTCAATGCTTGTACAAAGGGACACCTGTACTTGGATGTTTATTGAAGCACTATTTATAATTGCAAGGACATGGAAGCAACCAAAATGACCCAAAACAGATAACTGGATGAAAAAGATGTGGTGTATATACACAATGGAATATTACTCATCAATTAAAAATGACAAACTGGATGATTTTATGATAACATGGATGCACTTGGAAGAAATCATTAGCAGAAACAAGTCAAAAAGAAAAAGATAGAAACCAATGGTTTCATTATTATATGGGACATGGGGAAGATAAAAAGTCATGAAGAAAAGTCAAAACAAGTTAACAACCAAACACAATGGGGTGGGGGCAGCGGCGGGACAGGGTGGGAATGATCAGGGAGGGTGGGGGGTGAACCCCCGAGATCACAAAGATGTGAAATTTACATATATAAATTAATCAAAATAAATAAAAATGAAAGTGCCCAAAAGTAGTTCTCGCTTTATGAGACCAGTTAATAAATGAGAGCTTCAGATCCTTGAAGAGTGCTTACTTTCTCTTAATAGATCAGTTTTTGACTCTTCGGCATAAGAGACACAGAGAGACAGAGAGAGACAGAGAATTAACTCAGAAGAAATAAGTATGATGGAAATGCAAACATAAAATAAAGAAATTATATTAATTTTTATGGGATTTAAGCTTATGTTTTATGTGTCTTCTATTATTCATTTGTGCTATATTTATTTACTCCAGATTTACCTATTTTTCCACTTTAACATATGAAACATAACATTTATAAGTTTCCTCCCATGCACACCTCTAACAGCTACAATATTTGGGATTCCAGAACATCTGATTATTTTTTTCAAAGAACTTTGCTTTCAAAAATCACTCTGTATATGTGTAGGTTGGTATGTATACATGTATTTTTGTTGTCAGTGTGTTTAGCATTTATGTAGACATTCTTTTCTTCAGTTATATTAGCTATATATCTTCAATGATTTTTTATATTTCTGATTGTTGATATTTATATGATTGTTGCCATAAAATTTATAAAACATGATTTAAAAAAAACTTTAAAACTTATTTGTATTGTGGTAACACTGACTTACACTATTGCTGGTATTTTGGAAGTACATGATTCCCCTCCTTCCATCACGAATCAGCACTGAAATGCCCCAGCCACCAAATAATCCATAGTCCACCATCATAATACAACATGTTCCCCTTCTTCTTTGTCCTCCCCTCTACTCAAACCCTTTTCCCTTCTGGATACTTCATTCTATAATCAGCTTTCAAGGGTTACTTTTTCAGCTTTTTTTTTTTTTAATTTGGTCACATTAGTAGTTCACATTACCAATTTATTGCTTTTTTTGTTTTTTTCATCCATAATTTTTTACATTTTATTCTGTTTTTTTTAATTAAATTTATTTTTTTAATTTGCATATATATGTGCATTTATATTTATATTATATTATTGCAGTATTATGTACCCCGGGGCTTTCCCACTTCTCTAACACCTGTTAACCATCCTGATCTTTTGTGTTCTTCTCCTCCCCTGCCTTCTTCCCCCTCCTCTCTTGCTCCATTGTTCAGTCCCATTGGTTGTTTTTATTTTTCCTTATTCATTTGTTTGTTTTTCCCTATATCTATCATATAAGTGAGACCATCCTGTATTTCTCTTTTTCTTTCTGGCTTATTTCTGTTAATATGAGTCTTTATAGTTTTTAACCTGACCCTTAGTGTGGTTTCTTAGCATGTATTTCCAGTCCTGTTTCATTCTTCCACTGACACAGTGAGAAGTTTGTCATTCCAACTTCTCATACAAGCTTCTCTGCTTCCATGTTTTCCCAATCATAGATAGTCTGACAAGGGCTGAGGGAGGGAGTCCTAATGTTAATGCTAAAGTTAAAGTGCAATGAAGAAACTTGAAGTTCTCACTTTCACTAAGAGCATTGACCAAGCAATACACACATCTTATCTTTCTCTTTCTAAATTTTAACATTTGAAGTGCGAAGTGCAGGAGAATTTTTTGTTAATATGATTTAAGCCATCAATTATTAGACCATGTTTTTTCAAAGTGTATTTACCTTTGAAATAGGTAAAAATAGCTAGAAAATCCAAGTAGAATAAGGAAAGAAAGTGCCTGCTTTTATTATTGTTAAAAGTGAAACAACTTAAGAATCTCCTAAAGGTAATAGATTAATCTGCACTCACCCGGGGATGAGCAAGTAGCTTTCCTGCCCACTAATGAGACACTTTTGACCGAATCAAACCATTTCAGGACCCTTTAATGCCTACTCATTCACAAAGGTCTCCCCCACCCCCATACTATTTCCATCCAATGGTCTCTCTGCCTGATCTGCATGCAATATTGTCCGCCAGCATGAACGATTTACAATGGGCACTTTATTTCTGTAATTTAAAATGGAAGAGAGAGAGAGAGAGAGAGAGAGAGAGAGAGAGAGAGAGAAACAACTACTGATGCAAAATATCATTTTTTTCCCTCTTTCTAATGGATGAGTAATAACCAGGAGATTTCTGAAAAGCTGTCCAGGGTGCCTGTCATTCCTGGCAAAATTTCTGACCCAGAGAAATAGATTCACAAACAACCCCTGTGATTATGAGTTACAGGCCCTTTTGGAGAAAACTGCTTAGAGAACCACCAGAGAAATTATAAAGCTAGTCTAAATACTTGGCATACACAAGTCTCCATTCATACACACAGTTTTGCACAGAAAATATATAAAATGATATGCTCTGCATTAAATTTGAAACAAAATGTGTGTGAATGTGTGTGCATGCGATACAAGAACTCCACAATGAAGTCCTATTTCAATGGATGCCAAAGGGCTAGAAATCAGGAAATAGATGTAAATTACATCAGACTTTGGCACAAATCCATATTCCCATCAGCCCCAATCCTTGTGCTCCAATTTAACTTGATTCTGAAGATCCTCTTTGTGGTCTGATTTGGAACCTATTACCTCTCTTTTGAGATGAGAACAATAAGGGAGGAGAGAAGGAATATGTGAAGAAAGGTAACAATAA
Organism: Uropsilus gracilis; assembly: GCA_004024945.1. NCBI lineage: Eukaryota > Metazoa > Chordata > Mammalia > Eulipotyphla > Talpidae > Uropsilus > Uropsilus gracilis. The sequence goes on along the minus strand of PVHY01001101.1, from coordinate 100,681 downwards.
TTCACTTGAATTAAGGGATCATTTTGCTTCATGTTCCCTTTCAGTCCTTCCTGCCCTTGCATAGATCTTGGCAACCGCTGCTGTTACAGTGCCAATTTAGTGAAGGCAGTGGGCATGGGGCTGAAGTGGAGAGGAGTAAGCACAATGTCTCCAAACGGAAACTGCTTTTCAAGCACCAGAAGCCAAGAGAGGAAATGAGGAAACCAGGGGTTAAAGTAAGTGAGTGTGGTCATTCACAAGCAGAGCTTTGCCCTACACGGGATTTCTCTCAGGAGGGCTAAATTTAGCAGCTAGCTTCTCTGACTAGTCTCTTGGGAAAACTGCGATTTGGGCATAACTTCCTGCTTAGTAGTCTCCGGGAGTGCTGTTTACTTTGCAGAATGTGAAAATCGGGTCTCTATAGGTACAGGGGTGTGCACTTAGCAAGGTGCATGTATGGGATCCTCGGAGAACAGATTGAAATGAATATGATGAATGTCGTGTTGATACAATCCTCGTAGACATAGTAAATTTCCTGGATAAAAATCAGTTAAAGTGGCAATTTGGCATCCTGTGGAAGAAACATCTGGTTGGTTGACTGCAATTTCATTATGAATCAGCAGTTTTGGCATTGTATAGACACAATCGGAGATAAATTTTATGACGTTATCTAAGCTTATTTGTCCTTCATTTTAAACATGGGCAATTGTCCAAATGGGGGGGGGGTGTGAAACAGTGATAACTTTGTCTAGGGAGTAAACTGTGTAAAAATAAATGAGATCAATCATATGATTAGTAACAGATGTCATATTTAGAGCAGTACTTCTATAGGTGTTATATAACTTGGTTCTCCTAATGACCCAACTAGGTAGATGGAGGAAATAATCTCAGTTGCACAGTCAAGGAGTATCCCAAGGAAGTTCCTAGCCCAGTAGGAACTTTCTAGCCCAGTAGGAATTTTCTAATCAGAGCTTTAATTCGGATCATCAGATTCCAATACAAGTGCTAAGCTTCAGGTCATTTGCAATAAGGAGATGCACTAAATTAAGCAAGGGTGCATTAATGCTTGGCCAGGATTGATGCTATTGGTTCAGAAAGACAATAGTGAGTGATTAGTCACAATTCAGAATCTGTTGTAGAATAACAGTGTATGTTTGTGGTTATTAACAGTACGTTTGCAGGAGGGTACATATGAACGGAAGGATGAGCTTTGCGTTTTTTGTGTGACCATTATCAGTATTTGGATGGGCGCCGCTGAAAACACATCAGTAGCTCTGGCCTCAGTCACTTGGTACTTGACCTACAACAGTAAAGGCATGTCATAGGTGGATGGTACCATCATGCTCTAATGCTTTAAGAAGATATAAAATAAAAAGAAGACTAATGGTATTGATCTCAGAAGCCACCAGCAGCATTGTTACGTGTGTGATGGATAAGAGACAAATTTCAGGGCCTGTGTCGTATAACCACCCCGGTTTAGGCAGTTGCTTCCTTGTTGTAGCAGATAAAGAACGCTGGAGCTCTTGAACTTACCTTTGTAGAACTTTTAGTGATGAACAGCCACCAAAGAGCCCTTAATTTTCTCTCTCAAGTTCTTGCTCCTTTCTACTCACCTGTTCTCCCCCAGAGTGGTGAGGCCCCTTATCACCTCCTCCTAGGTCCAGATGTACCCACTTACATAGGCCAAGGTGTATACAATCATGGGGAGGACACAACATCACAGGTGCTGGTCATAGAGGCTAATGGCAGAAGAGCGAAAACACTGAAAAACTGATTCACCCCACAGTCTGTTACATCTAAAGCCAGAAGGCGCATTTCCAATTTCACATTTGAAAAAGAAAGTGAAAGTGGACCACTTGATTCATTCAATTCCAAATTATCCAAGCGCCTGTCTTTCTTTTCTTTTTTGTTTTTTTGTTTTTGTTTTCGTGATGTGTTCACATGGGAATGGGAATGTATACTGTGAAACTCAGACTAAGTGGAAATTTAGTGTTATTGATTAATAACTTTTTCCTAGTAAGTCAACCTAAAATGCATCATGATGAATCAGGAAACTGATTCAGTGTGTGTGTGTGTGTGTGAGAGAGAGAGAGAGAGAGAGAGAGAGAGAGTATGAATGTGTGCGTGTGTGTGTGCCCGAAAGCATGTAAAAATAAGTAGTACCTGTGCATCATCACACTAAGGAGATTCTAGTAAAGACCAGGAATATTATTAAACAGTTTCATAGGCTAGGATTTTAATTCTGATATATATATATACACATATATGTTTATATATATGTGTATATATATACATATATATACATATATTTCAAAGTAAAACAAAGAACAAGCTAACAGCAAGAGATTAATGCAAAAAAGGTCTTCCCCAAACATTCTCCCTTTTTTATCCCACTGTCTGGAAAAATGGATTGAGGGTCCGGAAACTAGCAGCGCTTTTGCATTTTTCTTCATTAGGAAGTGTATTTGTAAAACAAGCTCCAAAATTTTGCCATTCATGATTCCTGGTCACAGGGTGATATTCTTCAGTGACACCCTCATCAACGTTTAGGAGCCCAAGGATCATTTCTCATCCAGAGCACACAGCGCAGTGAAGGCGCAGCTGAAACCACCCCTCCCACACTCTCCACTTCAACAACAGCAGCTCATTATCAGAAGCGCGTTGCAAAGGGCGGTGCAAGCACAAAAATCAATCTGATTGCCTGGAAAGCTCGGCAAAATCATTCCAGGGGAGAGAAAAAGAAATGTCGGAGAGGAAGAAGAAAGGGAGCTGGGAGGGTGGAAGAGAGGAGGAATGAGGACAGAGGCCCTTGCAAGGCCCATAAGGCAGGAAGTTTAATGGCTGAGTGCTTGTTTTGAACTGTGACCTGAGATTTGGCTGGGCACTAACAGTGGCATGCCTCATCAGCCACTGTCATAGCCACCCCGGGGTATACCTCCAGCAGGGACTCGGCTCCATATCCTGAATTCTCAACTACCAGCTACCCACTGCCTCCTCCGCACGCACTGCTGAGACCCTGCCGAGAAATCAGCATGCAACCCAAGGAAGCATCCTTTCCTCTGGAATAAAAATTAATATTACTTGTCATATTTCATGTCTGAGCTCTTTTCATGCTTTATCCTCTGGTAATGAGGGCTAAATTACCAATATTAGTAGATTTTCATGGCTAGCACAGAAAGAGCTGTTACCAGAATAAATGTTTGCCTTGCTTCTGTTGGACACAGGCTCCGCTAATGCAGCTTTGCTAATTATTTCTAAATAGGCAATAATCTGCATCCCCTAGTGCTGGATAGTGGATTGGCCACGTACCTGCTATTTCCCTTATTTACATGTTTTACAACTTTATCAACTACACTAATTACACTCTGAGCACTGTTTAAAATTTTCTGTTAATAGAGATACAATGATGCACCAGAGGATGTGTATTTATGCCATAATTACGCCTCTGTTCCTACGATGCAGTCTCCAATTAGCTGTCTACGGTGGCACAAGCAGCTGCCTGATATTCTAAAGCAGTGAAACATCTGCACGGCGGATGATACGCTCACATGGATTTTTTTTTTAAGCCTAGAAATTTACACCCAAGGGAGCGCAGACAAATAGGAGCCTGTCATGTGTAGGGATGATTAGAAATCCTCACCATGGCAACATTGGAGCAGCCATGTCACAGAGTGAGGGGACACATGTCTAGATGAAGGCACTAAAAACATTTGCCATTTTTTTTTAGCTTCAGTCTTCCAAACTTCCCTCCCTCCCCCTTTCTCTTTTTCATATTCTTCTCTTTGCATCTAAAGCCAACCAAAACAGCAGGTGAAAAGGCCAAAGTCTGCAACCATACAAGGCATATGACACACGGGATTTAGTGTTAGGAAAAACAGTGTGCAATCAGAAATGTTAGACCCAGAAATGTGCAGGGCTGGGAAAGGGTGTGTGTGTGTGTGTGTGTGTGTGTGTGTGTGTGTGTGTGTGTTTTGAAAGATACTGCAATAATTCTAATTTTCTTTTAGTGGAGGGCTGTGTTCAAAGCAAGGGGAAAGATCGAAAATAAATATTAAACAGAATATAACAGTTGAGGTACCTTATTCAAAAGATGACACCTAATTTAAAATTTCCTTTTAACCCTCATTAACAGTTACAATTTCTGCATGAACAGTTGGCTAGCACACATTAGTGAGAGTAGGAGAAGGCACACAAATGTCTTCTAGTCTGATATTGAATATATTTCCTAATGGCTGCTTCTTTGATAAGCTTGCCTGTATAAAGACAGAGCATGGGTGTATTTAACTCTACATCAAAAGGACATTAAACCCTATCAGGAAAAGAGGGAAACATGAACAAATACATCCTCTCATTTCCTAGAATTGTACTGATCTGTATGTCTATTAATTATATTTTTCTTAGGAATAGCATTGTATTTTGTCTGTGATCTGACCAGTTAGGCTTTAAAGAGGCAGTGCAAGGTATTTATTGTTTTGCTCTTTTATGTTGCCTGGATTCTGATATGAAAATAGTGAAGTTTCATTTCTTAACTTAAAATTGGTTTTCCAAATAATTATCTTATCAGATGGTCATGGCAACACTTCACAATTAATAACAAAGACATGTTTAAAGGTATTTAATTAGCAGAGAGCTGAGAGGTGAAAGGGGCTTCTACTAGTGAAATAATTAGAGGGAAAATGCTTTAATATGAAGAGTAATTATAGGTAGGAGTAAAAACGTAACATATGTGCTAAATTATAAGAGTACCACAAGCGATGTGAATTGCATGAAGGATCAAACCCAATCAGTTAAAATGAGCGCTTAAACTGACAGCAGCTCTGGTGGGAAGGAAGTAGACTGTTCATCCTTGTGTTTCTTACCATCACTCTGGACACAACCTTAAACATTCTAAGATGTTGGGCAAAGGTCCAGATTGTTCTATAATAACTGGACATCTCTTGGGAATAAATCCTAGGAGTATGCATTAAAAGCAATCTTCAATTCATTCTTTCAAGAAAGAATACAACATTAGTTTTGATTACTAAAGGACATATCATACATTTTGGTTAATAAATATCTGCATGTATTCACATATATGCATACATAAAGAGTGATGATGTTTCAAGATAATTGCACAATCCTACACACATACAGTGTAAAACCTCCAAGTTGGAGTGTATTTTATTTTATTTTATTGAGTGATGGAGGTAAGTTTCTTTAATAGAAGGGAAATGAAAGATCAGAAAAAAAGGAGACAGAAGAGGAGGTAGGGACCGAAGGCCCTGGAGAGTATTTTCAAAGCAGGATTTTATATCTTCCTGGGATGATAAAAATAACTTCATGAAATTTGAAAACCATTTTAAAGAAAAAAAAACATGTTTAGTTCACAGACTATCTTAAAATTCATTCGGGTTAATGACAGATAAGTCTCCTAAACCAACTTCTTCTAATTTCCCGACACTCTGTACCACTGGATACAAGATGATCAATATTTCAGTCAGTCCCCTCAGGATCCTGGCTCATATCAGATAATGGCATTAAGATACCTTTCCTTGTTTACCAATGAAATCATAAAACACTATGTTCACCATGCAAATGTTTTTCCTCTACTCAAAACTTCAGGAAACGTGGACTTGTTCCTTAGTTCCAAAGGAGGACGTGAGATTTTTCTTCATTTCCCCAACCCCAGCAGAGAATCCTGAGAGCAGATACTTAGTGGTTACATACACCATTCTTGTCAGGATTCTGTTTGTGGGGCTCACCAACCCTCATCCCACCATGTTTTGCACAAGCCTTCTATTCAAGAAGTATGATACTGAAGATTCACCAGCCACCACATCTGTCAGCGTGAGGACAGAGTTTATCTGATAAACAAGTCATTTTTGGAAACTGCAGATGCTCCTACTGTGAAGTATTAAATGTGGCCCCGCTTAGATACATAGAATGGGGTTCCGGTCGACTGAACGCGGGCTGATAAGCTCTGCACAGCTCAGAATGCTGTTTGCCCACATACTAATGTTAAACAAAAGAACCGCAGACTGCAGAGAAAGGATGCGGGTCAGCTCAGTAAATTGCTTAAACCCTTAGGCAGCCTCCTGAAAAGAAAAGGCATGAAAGAAGCTGATATGAGCTTTTATGCAGAATTGTTCTGTTTATTATCCCTGTTAAGGAAATGATGGCAAGTGTCTTGTTAAACTCTCTATTCCCAACAAGGCAACAGGATTGATTCTTCCTAAACAAGATGCAATATGCCACTGGTCATCACTTGATAAACCATACGTCCCTTCTAGATTATTTCTAAATTATGAATACCATAAAAAGACAACAATGAAATGGTACACATGATAACCATAAATGCTGTTAAATTTGTGTCCTGGTATTATCCTACCTGATTTGTCACTGAGCGTTCCAAACTAATAACAGTCTGTCATGGGAGAAATCCATTTTGTATAAAAATTTTACAATCTTCCATTAAAACTTTGTTAGTTTTCAATTGCGATGACTCAATTTCAGATGAATTGCGGAGAGAGTTTAATAATAAAATCAGAATAAAGTATGTCATCGTGGCAACATGTAAACTTACCCAGAGTAGAGAAGGGATATAATTGTATTAGTAAGATTCTCCAGTGAATAACATGACAGCCGATATTGAATTTTCCCCTGTTAGGAGTTTGAACTGGGGGAAGGGAAGGGAAGATCCTTGAGTTTGCTAGACTTTCAGAACTTTCACCTCAGCTCTGACCCTTCAAGAAGCAGCATCTTTTCTGAAAGCAATTTATTCTTTTGCTCAGTGCTCTGTGCTCTCCTACCCCCCCCCCCCCACACACACACACCTTCCTTCACTGAGACATTCCCATTCTGATTCATGTATTGGGACAAAGGAAATGAGGGAAGATCCTGAGGCTTAAGGTAAACCTGATGAGAGAAACCTAGCAGATAAGCAATCCATTCCATCCAAATCGCAAGGCAAGAAAAGATGTGGCAATCAAAGAGCCACTGTACAGAATGAAGAAATGAAAATGCCCGATGTAAAGATGGAATGAAGAAAAAACACACAGGTGACTGTACCCACAATAAAAAATTAAAAACGACCCTTTGCTTTAAAGTCATGTAATGCGCCCTTGAGCACCCTTGAACTGATGTCTCCCTGCAGTTTTTCTCAACAGGCAATAAATGAAAATGGTCTTGTAACCTTTCTGTTAAACGTTCATGGAGGGGGGTCTGTCCACAAACTGTCATTGGCAAGCCTTGCTATCAAGGTCTTATATCTTATATCTCTAGGAGCAACAGGTTTTTAACATAAAATACTTAACTCTGGTCCCCACTGTTTACAAAATAAACTCCATACATTAAAACTCTACATGTGTGTACGAATATGACTCTTTCACACCATGATCAAATTTTAGAGAAAATAAAAATGTACTAGTTCTGTGCTGCAAGGGCATAAAAGTTGAGAAATATGTTTCAAACAGTGTCAAAGTAGCAACAAAGAGAGTACCCAAGAGTCAGAGAGAAATGGAAAGGGAACACCAGGCTGTCCAAGCATGTGTGATCAGGAATTGTAAGGGCTCAGGCTGAACTGTAGAGCGCTCAGCAAGAACAGACATCAAAGGGAAAAGAAGGTTCCCAGAAGTAAAAAGCATTCATCTCTAGGTTAAAAAAAAAAAAAAAAAAATCACACAAAGATCTGACACGGTGACATTGCATCATTGCAGCTCTGGAGAATGGTCTGTGGAGGGAGCTGTTGACACAAGTTCCTGGGTGGAGATAAAATGACACCATTACATCCAACTGAAAAGCAGGAAAGGGAAGAGAACTTAACTAAGCAACACATTTGAAATGATTTGGCAGAAATAACTTTTCTTAAAGCTACAAATCTGCTTTCCACTAATGTAGCTCCTCCCAGCACCTCTCAACAGAGCCCGGTGTCACAGCTTCTGTCTCTCCAGAGCAGACACAGATACTCTTCAAAGGGCACAAATAAACCCACCACTCTAAAGAGGAAAGCTCTGGGAAAGGCTCATAGGAAGTGAATTAACCCTTGCAATGCCAGTCATAATGATAAGGCAGCTATTAAGTAGGGCGGGGCCTGGACTCACAAAAGCTCCCTTCATTCAGACCCCTCTGAAGGACCAGGGTTTGTGGGAGGGAGTATCTTTCTCGATAACATCTACCTCCAGAATACAAACTAGGTACATTGCTTCAAATAATTTTCTTTCACACATTTTCCTATAGCGAAGTTTTGTGCGGTAAGATTTTTTTTTCCCTTCTAATTCTTTGCTAGAAGATATTGAGAGGCTTAAAATGATGAAAGTGCAAGATTCTACAGGTGATTTGGCAGTCTTAGCTGCTCAAGATTTATTCCCAAAGACCCTTCCCTATGTCATGTGGTGGACTCTTCAGGGTGGTGTTTAACTTTCCCCCCTAAATGGTGGCTGAGCCAGAGAGCTAGGCAGTCTCCTCCAGTTTCAGCTTCTCTGAGAAAAGCCTACAGAAGCAGCACCTTTTCGATCTCTGAGCTGCAGTGACAGCATTGGCTCGCAAAATTTGGGTTAACTTTTTAAAAATGGCCAACTTTATCCTCTCTGCTTTCCCTTATCGCTCTAAGTGTGACAGGTTGAACAGATCATCTTAAGGAGGAATAATATGTAACTTCGTAAACTTGAATTATTTTTGGATGAATCAATCTTGTGGCAAATAAAAAAATTTAACAACACATGTTATTTGTGTTGTTGTGATCTTTTCAAATGTATACTGGTATTTTTATTTCCTTTTTTTTTTTTTTTTAAATCGACCACATGTGCTATTATCTGGGGTAGGGGAAGAGAGATTTTTCAGAGTAGAAATATTGAAATGTGAAGACATGTTTTACTTTTCAACTTCTATGTGATTTAATGTTTATTCCACTATTATTAAAAAACATTTTGCTTAGGTAATAAAAAATATGACTATATTTTGAAACGAAGTGTTCCCATGAATTAGCATTTAGTCTAAATAAAGAGTGAACATAATACAATATTAAAACCTTGTTTATACTACATTTTCTTGATAAGGTATTAAAGAGATTCAAATAGACCTGGGAAATTCTCTTCCATGGAACTTTGTTAAAAACTCATGAAATGTTGAGGCTCATATTTGAGTCCTGAAAGATTACTTTGAGTTAATATGCTCCTTTGCCTATTACATCACATTCAACATCATAACAACCTCATGATGGGGATGCAGTTAATATTAATACTTGTGTATTAAATGGCTACATGGTGGTAAGAAATTAGTGATTATTAATTAATGTCTTTACTAGTTAACAAGGAAGAAAGTTTAAGATCCTCTTCATGAATTTTAGTAGCTTTGCTTTTACAGTATAATGTCAGACTTTGAGGTAATTCACCACGATTATTTGTAATGTATACCTAAAGTCTCTCTTCAATAACATGATGCCTTAATGTTATTTATCATCCAGCATTTTAGATTTTAGGCTGATTTATTCAAATGTTTTCATTTTCTAATAAATAATCCTTCTCAGTCTAGTTTTCCTATTTCCAGATTTCAGGGTGAATGTAAAATGTGTTATTAGGTGACTCTAATGACCACTACTTATTGCTCTGATAAATTCAATCATATGTAAGGATGGATGAGAAAATATATAAAATTGAACAACAAAACTGCAAACAGGATAAAAGAATGAAACTACTGATGTAAGTTCAGTCACTTCTTGGTAATGTGAATATATTTTGAAAACAAACCTATGCGCTATGTAGTATCAACATGACCAATATATTTTATATTTTAAATTTTGAAGAAGTTTATATATATATATACACACATAGAGGTTATATTCATGTCAATAAATCATAAAGGTTGAGATTGAGCTTTTAGAATCAGCAATGTTTCTATATTTAACATATCCCTCATTCCTTCTCTGTGAATCCTCTTGAAAGACTTCCATCTTTAAATTAGTTTCCTCAACCATCACATGTTTATGTTAAGGAAAGAACCTCATGCCCACCAACAATAGCTGGATAAAGAATTTGTTGTATATCTAGTCAATGGAATGCTGCTCAACTATTTCAAAGATGAGTTATTACCTTTATGTGACAACATGAATGGAACTTGAAGTGATTATGCCAAGCCAAAAAAGTCAGAAGTTAGAAGGCGGTGATTGAATGGTTTCTCTCATGCATGAAGTAGAAACTGCCAAAGCAATTGACTAACAAACTACAACAAAAGTAGCTCACATATTATGTGGAAAAAAAAAAGGGGAAAGGGTGAAAGAGAAAAGGGTAGGGAGAGGTTCATCTGGATTTTGGTGGTTGTTGTGGTAAGGTGTACACCCATATTGAGCTGTGAGGTTATACTCCCCAAATGTATGTAGTATTGTATACCACTGGAAAACTAATACAATTTTATTAAATAAATGAATAAATAGCCATGTTAATGTCTAACACATTATGGTGATGTGAGAACTAGTTGATTGGTTAGCATAACTGATACAAGTGGGCAAAATTGTATCAATTCAGATAAAACATGATTTTGTACTTAATTTCATATTTAGAAGAATGTTGGCGGTAAAAGTGGGTAAAAATCAATAATTTTTTATTATTTTGGGAATGAAAGTTTTAAATTTTACTAGAAAAGAAAGGAGTTATCTGAATATTTGGTGTCTAGCTTCAATTTCTTCTCAGAAAAAGCTTTTGTTTCTTTGTGTATTTCTTGCAAAATTAGTGGAAACTTATTGTTGAATAAAATACATCCTTTCTGACATACTCAGAATTTGGTATAAATCATTTTGGAAGTTATTATTATGTTTTATAGGTTTACCATATAAGGTATACCTTTGGAAATAAAAAGGTGGGAAGTGGTTCTTGACACCCACTCTCTGAAAGTAGAACTAAACCTAGATTCTCTCTAGCAAACAAAAGTATGTAGTTCATCTATTTGTAGGTGCCACTCTGGTGAGATGTGATTTGTTTAATAAACTCATAAAACAAGAATGTGAACTATTTCTCCCTTAATCACATGACTCTGTCTTAAAACTGCTCTTTCTTTAAGTGAAATTTTAAGGAACTACCTATATTGTTAAATACAGCTAATTTAGGGTATAGTGGGCATCTCTGCAGTACAGAATTACTTTCTACAATAGTATTTTTAGAAATGGATACCTGTAAAAAATCTGCTTTTATTAATTTGGTAATACCAATAATCATTCATAGAAAAGGAGTTTGCCAAGTTAACCTTCTCTGAAAAAATATGCAGCAATTTTTAGCCCATCTTAAAAGGCCATAAAAGGCTGGAATTCATACTTATTGATTTTTACCTTAATTTTAAAAAGCAAGCCATTCTAGAGTATTGATGAGACTTTTGTTTTTATCTCATAGGTGATGTCTCCATTGCCCTTAACTTACAGGCAGATGGGAACAAAGTGCTATGAAATTCTTTCTTTCATGATGATACAACACACCTCTCTGGCCAGATGAGGTTAACAGAATCAACTCCTGAAAGTAGCAGGGCTCTCCAGCATGGGTACAGGATGATCTTGCCATCAAATGTGACCTGACATGCTCAACAACAGTTGATATATGTGCAGTAGTTACTAAGGCTAAACTCTTGATCAATATGTCAGATTTCAAAAGCGATTGTAACAAAGTAGACTCTAGATTATGAGAGAGCTGAAAGCACAAAGGCAGCAGAAGGACAAGGGAGGAATCAGGCAGGAGTGCCTGCATTTTGCATGTCAAAGGACCTGCACACACCGTGCTGGATCTATAAATGCTCCCAGAATTTAGGAAGGCAGTAGTCTGTGGATCACTTGGTGGGCTAAAATGTTAAACATTACAAGTTATTTATTAGGAAGAAGAAGAAAGAGAAGAGGAGCATGAGCATACAGGGTTCTGTAAACCCCAGTCATTCTACCCAGGCCTATGACTTGCTCAGACCTCACCTAAGCATCCATTAACATGATAATGCGCATTAATCCCACCAAACACAACTCATCTGTCATCCTCAGTGGCAACCCATCTGTGAGCATGTTGAGGGGGGGAATTCACAGTTTTAGCTGTCCAGGGATTAGCTTCAGAGGAAAGGCTGATTTTCAGTAATTCTTTGCTAGGAAAGCACTCATTTGTTTGCATTTATTGAAGCACCTATTTACTTTTCAGCTTTCATCATCTCACCAACATCTTAAGGAAAACCTAAGCAAAGGACAGATAAAATGGCAATAAAAACATCTTAGAGCAATCAAGCTGAAGCCTAATTTAGTTCCATCTCAAAGTTTGAGGTGCTATTCTTATTTTTTGACTCATCTCACAAATGCTTTCTGGCAGTACAAAGAAATATGTCCATAGTTTTATGACTTGAAGTGTTATTCATTAAAGGGCTGTACTCTTCAATATTGCTTTTATCTAATTGATATAAACTGAGCACAACTACAAAAGTTTACTATCATACGTATTTTCTGTTGTATGAACAAAAAGGAGAATACTCTGCTTCAGAAGCTTAATTATTTAAGCTCTTAATTATTTAAGCACTAGTTATTTTAAAGGCAAGCACAGTGAATTTCTCTCACCATAAAACCTTGCCAGGTGGTTACATTTTCTTTCTTTGAACTAACTCTGTGTTGAACAAAATTCTATATGTACAATCAAGTATAAACTTCTCTCTAGTGAAACTCTACAGAAATATAAGAAGCAAAGAAAAATATCATTCAATGATCAAGGTTTTGAAGATAAAGCAACATTCCCATTCAGCTAATTTAGTGGGAAGGAATATCAGTCACAAGTCATCATGACTAGTTGGTTGACTTAATTGTTCACTTTCACCAGGCTGTGTTTGGAATAATCCACCAATGACCTGATGTTGTGAAGAAAAAAAAAATAATGATTTAAAAAACAGTCATCATCAATCAATATATTTGGCTGTTTTTTCATCAAAATGAAATGTCATTTAAATTGATCTTCAAGTTTATTTGGAGAATGATGCTGTTTTATGTTTGAGCACAGGCAGGCATTTTTTTTTTTTTTGGTTCATGATGACAAAGGCAGTAAATTCATATATTTCTACATTCTTATCCTAGAGTATTTGAAAGTATGTACTGTGTCATGTTAAAAGATGATATGCAAAATGTTCCATCATGCATTAAATTTGGATAAAATGGGGTTAAAGTTAACCCGTTTAGTTTATAAGACATATGAACTAATGAATTTTATGTAAATATAAGTAGGAAATGGTGAGGAAAATATCTTATATTTTAAACTGTTTTGTCATCTTAAAGTGGGGAAAAATAGGACATGAAACCAATTAATTCAGGCGAAAGACAGATTAGGCACCAGTCAAAGTTAGCTTATGTTGGTATTATGTATAAATTTATATATGATGTGATTATGTATAAACATGTATAAAATGCATGCTTAAAGGAATCTATTCATACACAAATATGTACATGTATATATTTACATATGCATAAATATACTTATAAATGAATGGCATCATGTATAAGCATGGATAAACATTCACATGTAATGTATATATTCATAGATGTATAAGTCCATGCATTTATTTATATGTGTATAAATACAACTATAAATATATGGTGTTCTCATGTATAAGCATGTAGACAATATGTTTAGCAAAGTATTTTTCCCCAAGTAGCATTACTTAGAATTCCATTTCAAAAACAGTGCCCTACAAACCATGTGAGATTTCTGTTCTTAGAACTATCAATTGGAAGACTTCTCCAACTAATAAATTCTCAATAGGAAAAGAACTAACAGCATGAATTTTTGAAAAGTATTTATGGAAGAAAGACAATTAAAAATTTTCTACAAAAAAAGATCATTGTATAAAACTGGTTACTGGAACAACTTCTTTTTGGTACTTGGTACTAAACATTCATTACCACCTGTCCACCACACCTGGAAAATGAAACAGATGTCAGAAAGCTGACACAGTAAAGCAAACACTACTATTTAGCTTTTGTTTTCTCTTTTCTTCCATCCAAGATGCGACTAATGAAAATGACATCGAAATCTGTGTGTGGCAGCACTTTTGAAAAAGAACATCTATGCAAATAGAGCATGAAGGAGGATGAGAGAATCTCGCAAGCTCCATTTGGGTCTTTAGACCTAATAGCCCAGATTTGGCCCTCACATGTGCATACATGCACGAAGTGATGCTGAATTTGACTGAAGCTGTGCAAACAATCCAAAAGCAAAATGAGTCCAATGCTTGCTGCCTAAAGAGTTGGAATTGCATTTCCAAATGAGCTAGTCAGAGAAAGCTACTTGGACAAATGGGAAATGTCCTGTTTCACTCTCTGAGACTGGAGTGACTTTTTTTTTAATTGATTGCACATATCCATATACATACATACATATCTCCATATCCATATCCATCCATCCATACATACATACATACATACATACATACATGTATACACATACATACATATATATGTATGTATATACACATATATATATATAAACCGTGGTTGCCTACCCCGAGGTTCTTCCATCACCTTGTCACTCATGAACCATCTTTATCTCTTGTGCCCTCTCTCTCCCCCGATCTCCCCCTCCTTCCCCTCTCTTGCTCTATGCCTTAATTCTGCTGACAGCTTTACATTTTTCTTGTCCGTTTGCTCATTTGTTTGTTTACCCTATATCCCTCATATAAGTGAGTCTATCCAGTAGTTCTCTTTTTCTTTCTGGCTTATTTCTGCTAATATGATTAACATGTTCTCTCTAGCACCCGAGAGATATTTTAAGAAGCAATAATATTTAAGGTTTTGAAGTTTATTTTTTCCTTAAGGAGCTGATAAGCAGAATTTTTTTTTCAAATTTGTTTACCTCCCTTGAAGGTAAATTTTGTGAAATAAAATATACTTCATTTCAATCACTTTAAATCACCTAATATTTGTGATGTATCAGTCAGTGAAAGATTTAGAACTTTTCTATGTATCTAAAACTTCAGCCTCACCAAAGTGAACTCAGTGCATTTCACTGAATATGCAATGGTGCAATCACTAAAATAAATGTACTTGCTGCACTCAATTAAACATTGTATTGTACATGTGTGTTTATTCAATTGTGTGACGACACAGTGATTGAAACACACACGCTCAGCGCATTTGTCTCAATCTGTAGTGCATTTATTTAAATGTACAATCAATCATAGGCTTCTGCTTTTAGTTTTCCCTTTGTATTTTCAGAGAATACTAAATATAAGGTATTGTGTGTATTTTGTGACATGGTAAAGAACTGAAAGTCACGTTAAATAAAGCAATATAAAATTGAAAATTCCAGAGAAAGAAATTATGCTACTAATATGTGTAAATGGGCAACAGCTGTCAAGTCAAATATATAAGGTCAGAGTTTTCTGTTGATAAATGGCTGTGTGAATGGTGACATTAATATGTATTTAATAGTAACAAACTAAAGTAATGTAAGAGATGTTCAAAACTATA
Source organism: Uropsilus gracilis (assembly GCA_004024945.1). Taxonomy (NCBI): domain Eukaryota; kingdom Metazoa; phylum Chordata; class Mammalia; order Eulipotyphla; family Talpidae; genus Uropsilus; species Uropsilus gracilis. Next base: position 85,266 of record PVHY01001101.1, on the reverse strand, counting down.
GTAAAAGCTTATTTTATATACAGCTTTATTGAGCTTTATTCTATAGCATTATTTATTTCAAACATGTTTATTATTGTAGTATCCCATTGCTTGAATGTGTTGTGTTCTTATCATTCTACTTGTTATATCTGTAAATTTCTATTGGGTAGAGTGTATCATACTTTGTAATTTTAAAGAGAACCCTCACTTCTGTGTCTGTTTTACTTAGTCTAATTTGGCCTTAAAAGTTTTCCTGACAGTTATCACCTGAACTCCAGCTACAGTGTTATATTTCCAGGAATTTTTTTTCACTTCACTGACTGCCAAGGTAAACAATTACCTATTTCTGGACATTTGCCCATTTTTTTTTCTGTATCTAGAAAATTCTTTCTCCTCTTTTATATGGTTAATACTTCTGTAATTTAATATGTTTTCATTTTTTTAATGTATTTGCTACTCTCGCTTGCTTAGCTATGATTTCCAAGAGACTAGCACCATGCTTTTCTTGCTCAAACACTTTTCTTGAAACCAAGAACCACACCTGCAACATAGTAGATGTTCAGATGAAGCAATAAATTAGGGGGAGAGATACAGTTATTCTTCATGATAACCCAAAGCAGCCACTAATGTCCTGAGTGTTAAAGACAGAGTTGAGTGATATTACAAGCATGTGGAAACCATAATATTGGTCAGTTAGAAGACCAGAGACTGTCATGAAAGCAGTAACTCTTCTCCATGGTGGTCTGAATCACTTCATTGTGTAACTGTGAGCAACAGTAAATATTTGAGCTGGGAGGAGAGTCAGCTCTGAATCAAGAGAAGTTGGTTAGCTTCTGTCTTTGTAGAGAAAATGAACCTGACTCAGAGATATGCTGTAAATATGAAATAAGATGATAGATGTATTTAGAACAACACAAATACTACTGCTATTGTTATAATGACAATGATTTTGACCTAACAAGAAAAACATATGAAATTACTGGAAACTCTTCTGTGCGGATGGTTGTTTAATTTGTATCATTTCAATAAAAAGTCTAGGGAGCACTTTTTTGTACTTCTCTTATATAGTAGCACAAAAACCTGTGTCATTCCTCAGAAGGTCCCAAAGGCAATTCAATCCATGGGAGGATAGATAAATAGAAGATGAAGAGAGTACAAATGAATTAATTCCTCTGCTGAAGATAGATTTCAGGAGATAAGTCCAAACTTTGAGAACATTTGGAAAATTATGAAACAAGCAGTCTTTTAAGGATGCTGTGTATTTATTAAGTGTAGAAAAACCCTTAGGGGTAAGAACAGTTCAAAATTCCTTTACAAGTTTTGTACTATCTGATGCCTATACAATAGAATAGTGTTACCTGTGAAAACAGAAAAAAGAGGATGATGTTACTTAACAGTCTGATAAGGTCATTGTCATTTCAAAATGAAACAAGCTGGGTGTACAGGGACAGGGGAGTAGATCAAAGAAAATCTCTCTCTCTGTCTCTCTCCCCCCACCCTCACACACACACACACACACACACACACACACACACACACACACACACACACACGGGAAGCCATTCAGCTATAAAATAGATGAACCATTGTCTTTTTTGACAACAGTGACCGAATGGGATAGAATGCTAAGTAAGTCAGAAAGAGGAAAACAAATACTGTATGGATGGTTTTACTTATATGTGGAATGCAGAGAGTCAAAAAGGTCAAACAAAACCAAAAAACCAATAACAATTCCTTGCTATCTGGAGCAGTAAACAAAAGAATCAGGGAAGGGAAAAGGCTGGGGGGAGACTGGTGTGCAATTATTGGGACATTGGCAATGGGATTAATATGAAAATATGCATTTGTAGAAGTAAGCACCGATAACTATTACTACATACACAAAGGTGTAAAGCAATTTCCTTACCATAAACCTAACTGGAGGAAAAAATGTAAAACTTTTGATCTTTGAAAGTCCAGTACACATAGGAGCTGTGACTCCTTATAGCCAGAATTGCTAACAGTCAAAAGGACTGAAAAATGACTTCAGTCACACTTGGAAACCTACGTTTTCCCCCCACAATTTTCAAAAACAGGTCAAAGGTTCTTCTTTAACTCCATTAGGGGGACACTGTGGCTCTTCCTCATGTTACAAAGAAGACTTGAACAAGACAATGAGCTGCTGCAAGCAGGAAAACCAGGTCTTGGAGGAACAAGACCTCAACAAGAACACCCCAGAGAGTGTCAAGAGCTAAAGCCTTGCTTGGCTTTCTGGGAATCTAAACCACTCCCTGCTTTCACTAGAGCCTCAAGACACCCACAATTAACCTCCCATCATCCAGTGTGGACTCTCTGTGAACTAGGGTATACATGCTTCCTCCTAACCAGAATATCAGGAGCAAAAGGTCAAGCTCAGGAGGGACTTATGGAAGGCTGAAATCTGCCTGTCTTGCAGCTGGGTGACATAGGATCAAAGTGGCCATGTTGGGCAGCTGATGCCATCAGGATGCGACTTCCCAGTTGACCACGAGCTCCTCTATTTACACTTCATGTTCAGCTGCTGGCACCAGTTGCTCATACACTATCCAGATCCTTATTACCTGGACTTCAACATTTTTGCCTTATGCTAGCCATACCATTAAATACAGATAATAGCACCAACTGCTCCAAAAATCTACTTAAGCCACTGATTACCAGGGTGATTCTACCTATTTATTTCCATGATATTTCTAATTTACACCTATTTTCTTCATGTGATACCCACAGGTCCCCTTTGATTCTCAAGAGTCCCAACTTTGACTATAAATTATATGACCATAACACTTTACCTTGACCATAAGGCATCTGCCTTCATAGTCACTTGAGAAATGCATTTATGGTTCTGTAGATAAATCAGCCATCACTGTAGGAGATCCAGGGACAAGACCAATGGTTTAAAAACCTGTAATTTGTTCCTAATGCCACAGTATTTATTTATTAGGAGTGATATACTCCATGCTGTATGGTTCTCGTTTACTATCCATCTTACTAACTGGAGAGTAAATTTCATTAGGCAAAGGATATTTTCAGCTTTGTATACTGTTCTATTCCCAGCATATGCTGTGTCTTTGAACTCTAACAATGATATAGAGCAAATATCACTGTTAAATGGGAGCTAACTCAAGTCACACAGTTTAACCAACAGCCAGAATATGCTTTGCTGAGGATACGCACCTGGCGATAATGTCAGAGCACAGAGCCTCTGTGGATGTGTCATCAAACTGCCTTTGCTGTTTGAATATTGTGTAGGCACAGAAACGGAGCTGTCTTTTGTTTTGTTTTGCATTATTTCACCACATTGAAATATCAGGTTCAGGTAGATACAGATTTTGATATCTTTTTAATAATAATTTTAAAACTTAACATGCTCCTATGTCTGGAAAGTTGTCCATGAAAAAAAGCATACACCTTGTTTCAGTATCTTTCTGAGATGGTTAAAATAACTAACACTAGGCCAGGCACGGTGGCTCGTGCCTGTAAGCTTCAGCCTGTGAAGTGGCTGGGGCTAGGGATCCCGGTTCAAGTGCTACCTGGGGCCCATAGTGAGACCTAGTTCCGAAAAAAACAGCTGGGCATTACAGTGGCGCACGCTTGTAATCCCAGCTACCTGGGAAGCTGAGGCTGGGGATTGCTTGTGTCTGTGGTACCCCGGGCAACGAGAGCCTGTGGTTCCATGGGCAAAAATAGTGAGACCTAGTCTCAAAAAATAAATAATAAATAAATTTTTAAAAAGTAAAATAAAATAACTAACACTGAACGGCACAGTGTTGACTGCACTGTCGCCATTTTGTTCGCAGACAGCAGAGGGAACTGTTAGTACATTCAGCAGCCAAAGAGTAAACAGGCTATGATAAAATGGAGGGTGTGGGAGGCGAGCAAAATACAGCATAGCTTGCACTTAGATTTCCTCTCATTTAAAATGTTATGCTCCCTTATTATGAACTTTTGCTACCCTGACAATTCCTTCTAGCAATTCTGAATGATATCTCTAAAAGATTGGCTCTACATTCTAAAGTACTTAGAATTTCTTTTTTCTATTGAGCTTCTTCTGGAAGCTCATTGTCATTCAGATGAAGTTTAAAGTACCTGTCCAATACCCTAAGGATTTTCACCACCTTCTTTTTTTCTCCAGTCATTGCCTTTTCTGACCTCTTCACCTCTTTCTCTCAATCTCAACCATCTGGAACAATTTTCTTACTTTCCTCTGACAAGTGTCATATCTTACTTAAGACTCTCCTTAAAACTCATGTCTTCTGAAGAGATCATTTCCAGCTTACTTTGATAGATACAGTGGGTACTCTGGTCACGACACCTACAAACCAATTGATATTCAAGTGGTTGATGGCACTAGTGCACTGTTTAATCAGTCCAGCCTATCATCCCCTCACCCCCTCACTTTCACCAGAACCCCAAGGTGATTCTGCTTCCCAAAACTATGTATGATTCATTGCAGAGAATTGTGTTTCTGGAAAAAGAATGAATCCTTTCATTCAAGAATTTAGGTATCATGATCTTCAATAAAAGGAGCATCAAAGCTCTCCTTGAACTGTTCAAACTAGTCCACTATACAAAACTATCTAGAGAATATGGGGGTGCACTGAATGCTTGAGTGATATGTTTAGCTCTCTCCTATGGCTCTTAAAATATCAAGTGAATATCTCCCATTGATATTCTTGCACGAGGTAGCATGTACCCTCTCAGTTTCTAAAGTCACATTGTATGGCTCATTTAAAACAGAGAACTAAGCCCAATTAAAATTTCAATAGATAATCTCATATACATAGTGGGCAGGTATTTGAAGCTATGTTTTACAAAATTCTGATATGAGGGTATATAGTCAAGACTATAGACGAGACATGGTCATATAATCACGTACTTTCCACCTTTGCAATGTGTAACGAATATTAACAGAATAAAACTGAGAAATTCTTAATAAACTTGATTACCATTTTACTATATGTTTCTTAAATTTGTTTTATCACTGAGCTCTTCTTTTAATTGACATAACATGCATTGTTACTTAGCAGACCTAATATTCAACAAAACATGATTTAGAAAATGTTTCTTCTGAATGTAAAAATTGGGAACAACCTGTAAAACAAATTAAGTCCAAGCCATAGGTCCTACTGATCTGTACATTTAGACATAGACTATCTTGCAGATTTAGAAATATCACGTATTTTAGTTTATCAGTCTCATAAGTCTAAGTTTACCTACACTAATTCACCTGCTCTAGTGTATCTTCAAGTCAAGTTTTATTGTCCAAAATATATAATATCAGTGTCATATAAATGTGTCCATTGTGATGATCAAATTGTAAGTTCCTTGCTATTCAGTGTTTTCCAAATCTGAGGAGGCTGCTCTCATCTCGCTTACCAAACCTATCCTGTCTTGGAAGTACTAAGAACAGCACTTTCTCTATAAGGGCTTTTAATATTTAGTTGGAATTTTATACTAATTCATGTTCTCAAAACAAGTTTCTAACTTACTTGACTTCACATGAGTTTTAAGGGATATCTCATCTCCTTAGAAGTCCTGTCTTTCTTAGGGTTAACCCAGAATCCTGTTGCATGAAGCAGGTTCACAGTAAATATTTGTAGTGTTTAGCCATATAGTCCAAGTCATACAGACATGGAGTGAAAGCACAGGCTAGACCCTCCTTCCTTTGAGGATTAGAACTGTTGGTAATAAAACCAAATGAAAGAAATGAAAGTGTCTATGTTGGTATAGAACTGTGACTTCAGGTTTTCATAGGGAGCATAACATACCATCAAAATTACCATTGCAATGCACTCATTTATTACATTTTTATGTCACTTCAAACATGAGAAATAATGATATGTGAAATCACTAAAACACAGGGAATTCTATTTTTAGATGAATCTTATAAAAGTAACAGAACTGTGAAAACTAATTTCTATAAATAAGCAATAGTTGAACAATGAAGAAGATATGGTATGAGGATTATAGAGAGACATGGATTTAATCCTTCTTTTGGGAATATTCCAGTTCAGTGACCACCATTAGCTCTTTAAACCTTTATTCCTTCACTCTGAAATGTCAAACAACATTTATTGAGCACCAGTCATGTATTATGTATTGTACATTTAACCCTTACTTAGTATATATTACCTTAAATAATTTTATTTTATTTTAATTTTTGAGACTAGGGGTCTCGCTATTTTTGCCCATGGAACCACAGGCTCACATTGCCTGGGGTACCACAGACTCAAGCAATCCCCAACCTCAGCTCCCCAGGTAGCTGGAATTACAGGCACACACCACCAAGCCCAGCTATATTTTGGAACTAGGTCTTGCTGTGTTGTCCCAATCAGGACTCGAACCATGATCCCTAGTCCCAGCCGCTTCATAGGCTGAAGCTTACAAGCATGAGCCACCATGCCTGGCACCTTATATAATTTTAATAAGAAACAGATGAGGCAAATAGTATTCCCACTCTATAAGTAGGGAAAATGAGGTTCTGAAATTATTCAAATAACCTGACTAAAGATACAGGCTAGTAACTATGTATCAGATGAAATGTTCAAACTCAGCTTCTCAGAGGTAAAGCAAATCTTGTTTTGAGGTTACCTACCCTGGAAATAATGGTGAGAATTAAACAAAATAATGCATATGAAATTTCTTGGTAAAATATATATACCACTGGACTTCCTTCACAATTTTTCTTTCTCTTTGTTTCCTTTTCTGTTTACAGATTAATGGCGACTGCATGAAATCATTTGAGGAAGACTTTTAATACCATTGGGGATAAAAGAACCATGCATGTGAAAGAGGTGTAAATACTCTAAGGCCCTTAAAAATGTAAATTTTTGTTAGTGTTTACATGAACAATCTCTACTGTATATATATTAGCTTGGTTAGCATTCTAAAGTTATTGTTTCATAGAGATAAATGGCATTTTAAGTTAAGGGCGTAGGTCTATCTATAACTTATTTAAACCCATCCATAAAGGAAGAAAAGCACTAAAATAGGATACACATATTATTGAATTTATTCATACTAACAGTTAAGTTCAAAAAGTCTCAACCAATTTTAACTAGGCAACTAAGCAAATTGTGTTTAAGTACCAAGAAATATTTCTAATTGAATTCCACAGGAGCTATACTTACACTTTGTCACTGACTTCAAGAAATTTCCTATAATTTGAACTGGAGCCAGTTGGTTTTTGAGTCCAGATTTGGAACTGTAAGAAATGTGTGTGTGTGTGGGGGGGAGTCATTGCTGTATTTTATGGCTTGTTTTATCAGAGTGGTGGCATCTTTTCTCTAAACATACATCCACACACACAGAGCCATAAAGTGCCAAAAATATGCAGATGTAATGTAGAAATCTCAGCCAGTCATCTAGATGTTTAAAAAATATCCAGATGTTAGATTTAATGTAGACAAACCATCTGGCAGATCAGCTTAGTTTTCCACAATTCACCCAGCTGTTGAATGTTGTGGAAGGACAGCCAGGGTTTGTACTTAAAGATGAGCTAAGAAAATGATATGGGCTGTAGATTGCTTAGTTTCTAGAAGACATTTCTAACTCAACAGCTTTTAGTCACCCTTAATGTTCTGGAGGAAGGAAAACAGAAACCCCACATAGCAAATATTTTTATTTGGAGTTCCTTGCTCTAAAAACTTTTCATAGACAACTTCTTATTTTTTTTTAAGAAAACTATTGTCTTATGATAACCCTCAAATTTAAGGTAATTGACTCCTACTAGCAAAATTTTCAGATTCATATTCCAATATTTTATTTGAGAAAATTCCTATACAATTATTTTATCTCAACAGTGAATGATCAAGTATATACTCACAGGAAGCAAATAATCTGAACTAAAGTTAAAAAAAAAAAAAAACAAACAAACACATAACATCACCCAGCATTCAGTTATCGAACCAAGGAAGGTGTGCAAAATATTTATGTACCTCAGCCATCAGCTTACTAAATGCGCTGGAGAATGGAGGTCAAGTTTCAGAAGCAGAGGTAACATCATGAGGACTGAAGTTTGTTTTCAGTCTACTTTGCAAAAAGTTGGACATTTCAGGTTTAATGATTTATTTTTAAAAATTCACAATTAAAATAAATGAGTTCCTTTTCCCAAGATGTAGCAACATTCACATATTAATTTTTTTAATTTGCCTTTTCTTAAAATATGTGACTATCCACTGAAAGAAATACTAACCAATATGATAAATCATTACTCCCCTCTTGCAAATATTACAGATTTTTTGTAAATCTTACAGATTTTTTTTCGTGGTAAGTCATTATTGTTATAAAAATATTCTATAAAACATGGGAAAAGAGATAGTGAAAATGAATGGATACAATACTTTGTTAACAGCAAAGTCGACACACAATCATAGTACACATACAACCTCTGAATAATTATTAAAGAACACCATGAGATAAAGCCAGGAAAAATAGTGAACAACCACAACAAAAATATCAGACACTGGAGAAAGCAAAGAGAAAAGGATGGGCATGAAAATTTATAGACAGTTTGAGGGTAGGTTTTCAAAGTGGCATGTGACAGAATCAAGCACAAATCCTCTTACTTATTAACGGGATTTGTCCCTGTACCTGTCACACATTGCTTTGAAAATATCTGCCTCTGTGAAAGGTATAGTGTTTCCCTCCATCAGTTTTACTCTTAGGAGACTAATGTATAATCTCTCTAGGTTTCATCTTTTGTATTTCTGTGCATATGACAAATTGTTTTGAACACTCTTCATCCACGCACATAGAAAGTAAGCACGGAGGGCTTATCACCACATATTTAAAAAGTCCCAAGATACTATTTTCCTCATTGGAAATAATTGTTCCATTAAAACAATCTCTAGATTTATCATTGCAAAATTCTCAACGAATGAATTCATGACTTGATGTCATCAGTACATTGTTCTCAACCTTCTCAGTCTTGGTGCTTCTTTTTTATAAAGAAATATTTGTAACTGATTTAATACATTGGAATAAAAGCGTAGATGTTATAACTACTCTAAGCAGCTCTTTTAAAAAATCAATACAGTGCCTTAACTATAAAGGGAGTAATAAGAAAACACTTCATAATAAAATAACACATATTTTGAAATGTAAGTAACTGAGCACTGCTATGTAACGAAGTGCTGAAAAACTCAAATGGTACTCTCCATACTGAGAATCTTGTCAATGTTACAGCTACCAGTTTAAACTGGCACAAGCTTTTTGTACTGACTAAGCAAATACCATGCGTTGTGGCCAGTGATCAGCAACTGGTAAAACCCAAAATATCAATTTTCTCAATTTACATGATAATTTACTTTGGAAAACTTAGTGGAAATGATGAAATATCCTTTATAATTATATGTAAGATATAAATAGATTTTCATTACAGATATAACACGTAGGTTTTTTGTCTATATTCGTGTCTGATAGTACTCAATTCTTGTAGCATGGACTAAGTTTGCTATTGCTGAACCCTATGCAAGTATCAAAAGTCTAATATTCCTTGACTATATCCAAGTGGTAATCTCACCACTGCTTCATTCATTTTTTTTTTTTTTTGTAAAATCCCAACATGCTTTCACAAATTCACAACATTTGCTTTGGGGTGCAGTATAGTCTGCCGGTAACACTATTGTATGTGTGCAGAAGAAGGAAGACTGAAACAAATAATGGTACCTACCTACATTCATTTTCTTTTATTTATTATTGCCATATTATAACTATCACTATCACTATGACTATAATTATATTATTACTGGGCTGAATCAAATCTTGATAATCTTGATTTTAAACTCCTAGTTCATACTGTCTTTACACCTGGTGGAGCAGGAGCACACACAACCTTCTGATCATAACTTTAGTTTAAAATAAATGGATGTAGCATATCGATTGAGGACATTTGAGTGAAATTTAATGAAGTATCATGCATGGGCAGGTTGACTACTTAACTTAAAAATAGATTTTCCTCTCTTCAAAATTGCATTTCATATGCATACACAATTATCCAGATAGAAAAATGTAATTTATAAATCAGACGGAATAATAAGCTGCAGAAAGAATTGGGGAGAAAAGATATAAGGGTGCAAGTAGTTGTTTCAATAAAGCAAAATGCTGCCACCTGACTAGATCTGGTGTTAGATTTATTATTCTATTTATCCATTTATCCTTAAAACAAGCCAACCATAGACATTTACCTTAGAAATCAAAAGTCGCTTTTTTCTGTGCAGTACATTTCTACAGAACCATGGATTGATGGTTTCATAAGGTATCAGTCACACTTCCATAGCATTTGCTGATATAAATATAAAAGCTTCATTTTAAAGGATAAATAAAGCCACACTATTATCTAAACAGGGTAAAATTTAACATCCTTGTGGTTTGTGGAAATTTTTGATGTGCCTGCTGGCTTTTCAATAAAAATCAATTATGCCTTAAATGCGAGCGGTAGTCAACATACTACAGACTATAAATTCAATTTCATACTCAGAAATATGGATTAGCTGAACTTGATGCCCTTCCATTGATTTCAGAAAGCAAAAGCTGATAAAGTAAATAATAGTAAGAGGGTCTCTGACACTCCACATCAAGTTCCGGATTTCCATATTATTTTTGTAAGAACTTTGCAGGCTCCACAATATCCTCCTTGTGAAATATGTATGATGAATAGATATTATATGGATTGCTGATTCATCTCTCCATACAGAATGGATATTTGGTTTTTATAAGTCAGGAAGGAACTGCACAGGAAAAAAAGTGTATGCTTTTTCCCCTTGACTCAGTACAAGGTTCTGTGTGAACTGATTATGAGTAAATTCACTGGGTAATTAAAAAACATACCAATTTAGCACTGAGATCCCACCTAGAAATAAAAATTTTAATAGCCATTAGAAAATAGATACTTTTCAATTCTTAGGGGTGTGTGTGTGTATGTGTGTGCATGTTTGTGTGTGTGTGTGTGTATGGAGTGTGTGTGTATGAAGGAGAGAGATGAGAGAGGCAAAAGAGGAAATATTAAATGAAAAAAATTCTTAAAAACATTCCATGCTGTTCACTCAAAAGAATACCTTCACTCACTAGGGGTGAGGTTAGGATCAAGAGAAAAGAACATAAAAAAATGCTTGATTCTAAGAAATCTGAGCCAAAATATAATGAAGAAGAAATTTAGAATAGTTTTCAGCATAATGGGAAAGCCAATCATATCTGCAACAGTTTTTTTTTTTTAATGTGCATCCCTTTTAGAGTTTATAGAACTACTCAAGTCCTCACTGAGCATTTTATGGCTTAGCCATTCTCTTTTGCAGTAAGTCAGGTACACTCAGCTTAAATCCCAAGGAGTTCTCAGGAAGATTTAGTCCACGGGCCCTTGATGCACCTTTCATCAAGAGAAGTTTCTACTTTCCTGTCACAAACAAGACTTGCCTTGTCACACATAAAGCATGCTAACAGGGTAGAAGTATTACTCTTATTAGTTCAAAGATATACTTTCCTTAAAAGAAAGGTTTCCTGCAGCTTCCCTAGAAATCTCAGCAGTTTGAGATTTCATTTTGGTACAAATTCATGGTCTATGATCTCTACTACTCCAAGGAAATTAGTCAGAGTTGAATTTCTCAGGATAGAGGTAATTAATTTAAATAAATACACATGTCATTCATTTTACTAAAGCAGAGGTAGTTCTAGAAAGGATGTTAAATAAGAAGCTAAGCTATACAAAATACTAAATACCAAACAGGAAATCCTAAAGAAAAACATTTTCAGTAGCAAATAATTTTCAAACATTCATCTATAGAGTATCTCTAGTCATCACTCTTTGTTTCTAGAGAAATCATAGCCAAAAATGGGAACATAGTTATTGTAGTTTCTTTTCATGAATAAAAAATTGTTTACATGAGGAAAACAAAGTCACAAAAAAGGGTTGTCTTTTTCTGTTATTTATCATCTGAGAAAAAAAAATCAGCAAGCATTTCTTTTATGCAACTCTCCTGAATCTATATGCATGTATGTTCATTTACAAATGTATTTTCTTGTCATAGCATGGAATTCAGGGGTGAACATTTTTAGCAATATCTTTTCATGTTATTCAAATTTAAGTAAAGAATACAACTAGAAATTATATTTTTCTTATACTTGCATAAACTCATCAATCTGTAGAACATGAAGTTTCTGATAAAATATTTACTATGTGAATTATAAAATTTTAAGTTTCAGTGTATGAAATAGCACTACCTTTGAAACCAATCTAATACAAAAATGCCATAACCAACAATTTCCATCATATGTTGTAACGTGAGTGTAGCATATGAGGAAAAAGGCATCACATTGTTTATGAAAAAACAATTCTTGTAGATACACTTGGAAAACTGCAAACATTCATAAACAGTTACTCTTTGGGGATAGAGAAAAACTGCCATTAAACAGGTGTTAGAATTTAAATGACATCTCATTAGTGACTCCTTTTTGCAGCTCTGAGACAAATAAAACCTTCATTTAAAAGCATTAGTGCTATTCCTAAGGGTTTCTGGTATCATAATGTTTTGTTTTATGAAGATATTTAGTTTCTTCCAGCATTCTTGCTTATTTATACAAAATAAACCAATTGCATTTCCAAGTTTAGCTGAGCATGAAGTCAGGGGGTGAATCAGGCCTTTGCAGTGCTGTAAATACCCTTGCTTCCAACCCCCCACTTCAGGGAATAAGGGAGATTAGATCATAACCTGATAAACCAGGGTATTTTTGAGCATCATTTCCATCTAGAGAGTAATCCTGGTGTCCTTTGCCCTGTATTAAAGAACAGTCATATGAAACACATATTTGCTCACTGTCAAGACCATTAACTATTTTTCCATTTTCACTCAATGCAAAATGTGAGACTATGTTTATGAAGCAGGAATTATACCAATATGGTTAGCTATTAAAAATTTTACCTGCCAATTGGAAAGTTTATTTGCATGTTATTTTGAACTATCCTCACAAAGTTACTCTCAGTTTTCAAAATATGAACACAAAGAGTAACACAGAGTATGCAAGTTCTAATAATCAAGCCAGGAGTATAAAAATCAATCATTTCATCATCTTGAAAATGTACACAATTCTCAGTTTAATTCAGCTGATTGGGATCCTTAGAAGTCAATTCATTTTACTTCTATATTGTATTGTGGAAGCATCTGCTATGACAGACAGCAAATAAACATAAACTTCAAGATCTTGCTTTCCTTAAAAAATAATTATTGGGTTTTGGGCATGGGAAGTGCAGTGAGATATTGTGGAAATACAAAACAATTAGATCAGTTCTGGCCATAAAAAAAAATCTTCAAATTCAATCGGGTCAAAGACACTGGGAAAAAGAGGGGTAAAATATTCTTTGATTATCCACAATATGACCAGGACCAATGTATAGCTAGAAAATGCAAGGGGGTGTTCACAAAAGTATAGTTCATACTGGACTGGGAGAATAAGAAGATGAGATGCCTTGAGATGAATTTTATTGAGGGGAGAATAATTTTCTAACAAGCTTATAGATTTGTGGAAATGTGGGCTTTGTTTTGGGAATTTGGAGAATATAAAGCTCGCCAGAATACAGAAGACCTGGCTGCCAATTTGAAGAGGATATCCTAAATTTGCTAGGGACAAAGAGTCTTTGAAAGTTTGGGGAAAACAGAAGTATGAAACAAGAGATTCTGAAGATTATGAAGGAGTAGAAGGGAAGAAATTAATGGAGAGAAAAATCCTTAGAAGGTGAACTTTTGATGTGAAATCAAGAAATCTGAAGACCCAGTTCAGGAGATTAAGAAATGAGAGAAAATTTAACAAATGGGAATTTAGTGTTGGTGGAGAGAAATTACTGGTTTGTAGAGCTGGTTCTATTGTCGGTGGCAAATGATTGCTAAATGAGTGGTGAAAAGGAACCCTGAGCAGTTTTCATGTGCCTGTTGGCCATTTGGACTTCCTCTTTAGAGAAGTGTCTTTTCACTAGCAATTAGGGAAATGCAAATCAAAATCACAATGAGATACCACCTTACACCAGTAAGAATGGCTCACACCCAAAGAATGGGCAACAGCAAGTGCTGGCATGGATGTGGAAAGAAAGAAACACTCTTACACTGCTGGTGGGAATGGAAACTGGTCCAGTCATTATGGAAAGCAGTGTGGAGAACCCTCAAACTAATGAAAATGGAACTTCCATTTGACTCGGCAATCGTGCTTCTGGGAATCTACCCAAAGGAGACTTCAGTGTGGGTGCAAAGGGACACCTGTGCTCGGATATTTACTGCAGCACTATTTAAATTTCAAGGACCTGGAATCAACCCAAATGCTCCAAGACAGATGAATGGGTGAAAAAGATGTGGTATATGTACACAATGGAATATTACTCATCAATTAAAAATGATAAATTGAGTGATTTTATGGTAATATGGATGGACCTAGAAGAAATCATATTGGCAGAAGCAAGTCAAAGGAAAAAGACAAACCAAATGGTTTCAGTAATATACGGACAACCAAATGAAAGTAAGCAACTGGGGGAAGAGACCAGCTGGAGTGGCCAGGGAAGGGAGGTGGTGGATGAACCCCAGGGAACACAATGATGTGAAATATATATATATATATATATATATATATATATATATAACTATTGAATGAGAGACTTGAGTAGAAAGAAGTGCTGGTTTGGAGGCAATGGAAAAGATATTTGGAGTCTATCAAGGCAGAGGTATTAACAAAAAAATCTGAGTAGGTAGTATGAAGTGACAATGCTGGTAAATGTCCCAATTAAAAGGTAACTTGTCTATAAAGTTCTATGTGAGAATATTAGAATAAAGGAAAATTACAGTATCATTTTACATATAAGGATTGAGAAGTCAGTATTCTTAGAACAATTTGAGTTCTATGTGGCTATTAATAATCCAAATCTCAATCAGGAGATAGATGTTGGTAAAGAGAATTCTCTGGGCTGGAGCTGCAGCCATTCATTTATCTATATAGGAAGAAAACCACAGGAGGAAACATTATCAAGAGGAAGAGACTATGGAGATGAATAAAGGGAAAGAGAGAGAAATCTTAGAGACACATTTAGAAATAAACCAGAAACTGGGGATTCAATTTTGCAATGGACTTGGATATATTTGGTTACTGTTTATATATTGGGTGAATAAAAATAACAATTAGAAATGATGAAATTCCCTATATAGGGTTGCTTATTAAAATAATCACTAAATATATTCCAGTTGATTTTGATAAGGTTATAATAATGTGATCATTTCAAATTATCATCCAATTCTCATTAAATTACACAGCTTAGGCAAAATACAAAAGCCTAGAGTTAAAGGGGAAGTGCAGAGAAGCAAGCAGCAGTTTAAACACAGCTAAGTGACATTTATTCGAAAAGAACAAGTTGCAGGCTGCAAGACAGAAAAAGTATTGCAGCTGAAATCATCTCATATTATAAAATACATGACCCTGTGACCTAAACATTGGAAAACTAGTCTAGGATAGCTCTAGAATGGTAGAATATAAATATGTGTATGTGTGACATTTAAAAAATATTCCTTTGACTATAATGAATAAGTAGGCTTTCTTGTTCTTTGGCTTTATTCTTGTCCTCATCCAGGAAATGAATTAGAAAGTATAGGAAGGGTGAAATTAAAGAAGGAAGAAAAAAGATACAAATTAAAATGCCTAGACATCTATAAGCACCAGGTATGGTCTTCTTACTAGGGTTATAGCTGAAAGGGTAACCCATCTTACGCTCCTTGACTCACTCCCAGGATTCTATATTTCCCCCCACTTCTATTAACTTCAGGTGCCTTTTCCTGCAGTAGCTTATCCTCTCAAGACCAGTTCAGGTCTGAGCTCTGTTACTTATATTTTTATGTCGATTTACGTCAACATGTTCCTAATTTCTAATCCGCATTCACTCTCTTGTATAAATCAGGTGAAAATTATTACCATGAACAATGACATCTTCCAATTTACCAAGTCTTTCATATATTTTAGATCATTAGATTTGTAGACAGTGATTCAAAGAAGGAAATGATTCTTTCTGCAACCATTCTTATTATTTCATAGGTTGTAGGTATACCTAGTTGTTTATTAAGCCTTTTTTTTTCATTTCAAAGCAGAGATTTTTAATATAGGGAAATCATGGGAACCCCTAAAATCTCTCAGAGACCATAGGAGAATGATTATTTTAGCCACCATATTTGAGCCAATCCATTTTTGGTTATAAAGGACCCAGAGTTCTAGAGGTCTAGATCTTTCCAGGGGGGACATCTCTAAGAGGATAATAGAAGATGGTTTCAGCAATAAAACGCCTAAGCATATCATCCTGGATGTCCTAAACTCCACCCTTCTTAACTTTTTTCTCCATAACGGAGATATTTTATTTCTTCAATCTTTCATATTTCATGATTTCTTCCCTTGATTTTCATCCATCTCAGTTTCTTGACTTAGCTTATTAGGTCATATAAAATTGTAAATGATCACAACTCTAATGATTTGATTAACTCTGTGGAGATAAATTTCCCTTCTACCAAGAACTGGGGCCTCTTTATCCTTGACCTACTTTCATATGCAGAGATGAGTCCAGTTTGGACAGATTAATGGGAGTTTCTCTCCTTACACTTGAGAGGTACTAGACTGCCATTTAGTCAGTTCTGCTCTGACATTGCGTTTATCTGTGTCACAATCTCCACATTAAGTTCCTTTTCCCATGTCTGGATCAGTGGGCTCTATTCTTTACATGGGTAACATTTTCGTGCTAGTAAGTGAGCTACAAGTTACAACCCTGTAACCATAAAAATTCACTTTCAACCTGTGGCCTGTGACCTGGTGCCTCATTCCCACTTATACTCATCTCCCACACTTCCTCACTTATATGGACAAATAAGAAAGTCAGCAGTCAAGAGGTTTATAATCCAACCAAGGGATACAGCCCAAAAGGTGAGTAACAAGATTCCAATCCAGATCAGACTAACTGTAAATTCTGGAACTTTTTGCCTCCACCCAGTTCATGCAATTAAACACATCTACACATCTGTCAACACTATATTTTGTAATAAGGCTGCTTTTCATAACAAATTGTGAAAATCAGCATCACAAGCATCAGATAAAGATATAATAAGCATTAGCTAGAAGTCAATAAATATGATAATGTTTCCTACTAGACACAGGTAAATGCAGGACCTCAGCGAGGTGATTCATTCCTTACTTCGTCTTCAAGCAGCTCTTTAAAAACCATTATTTTGGAGACATTTAGAAAGAATTACTTTTCATACTTTAAGAGAAATATACATGTTCATGACTAGAGTTAATATCTTCCATTAAATAGTTCTTGAGTTTTAGCCCTTATAATAGTCTTACATGCGAACAAGAGAACTTTCATAGTATATATTCACATTTAAATTATTTTCATTAGATCTTTTTCTATAAAGTCATATATTTGCCTTGGTTCTATCACAGAATCAGATCTATAGTTTTATTCTGTTTCTCTTGTCCACAAGAGAAAAAAAGAAAAAGACTATCTTGACCTAAGATAACCACAAGTGCATTAAAAATTCTATATACTGTTAGGTGTAAATAGTTTGTTCCTCAATTAAAACATTACCCTGAGTGTTTGGTGGATCAGAGCCCTGCCTGACATGAAATAATGGTGAGAGAGTACTTTCTCTATTAAAGATTAGATACAGAACAGGATCTTTATAGATTGGGTCAAACATTTTAGTAATAATATCAAAGAAAAAGTTTTTGTAAAAAACTTTACAAGTGAAATTTAGTTTGTTTGTGATTTCATGTATCAAGTAGTTGTCAAATAAAATGCTGCAAATAAAATTATAGAGAAAAAGCAAGAAATTATCAAATTAAAAATGATACAAGCCAAATTCAACCCACATCATATCTCATTAAAATATATTCAGTCATATCAATGTATAACTTAAAATTTCATGTAATAAGAATGGTCAAATTTTCACTTTTTATTTTAAACTTCCTATAACATGGTTAACTCTTCTCATTCACCTATTCTAGTTATTCAGAATTGCTTAGAAATAGAAGAAAAACTTCCCCAGAGCAATACTAACCATGAGTTCTCTAAGAAACTAAAATGCTACTTTTCTTTACATCCTATATATTTTCTTCAGAAATGATGTTTTTCTACACCTTTGTCATAAAATCTGGACCAAAGAAAGTTCTTCCAGGAGAGACTTGCCTGGCTATAGCTTGGTATTATAGACAGATCAGTGAAGATCCATTCTAATCAGGTTTTTGCTTCCCCCCTTCCCTTCCTTCCCTCCCCTTTTATTTTTTTTTAAAGGGGGGAACACTTTTATATCGACAACCATCTGTGAGGCTGTCTTTCAGGCCATCAAACTCTCCCATCCATTACAGAGCTTTCCTCACCTCCGCTGCATGACAGCACAATAAAGATGACATACTAATTCAATGACTTGTAATTTCAGCTAAACAAAGACAAGTGCTGCAGCTTCTTCTTTTGTGTTAACACTGCCATATCGGTGAAGCCAGCTATGCAAACATAGCACTGGGAGGGTTTTATGACAGCAGTTGAATGGGGAGACTAGCTTGGTGTTGCTTTTTATGGTTTTTGGCTCCATAATTTTTGGCTCTGTGCTTCTGGCCATGGCTATTGTGTCTGGATTCTGTGTCAGCAGCAGCTAATTGTTCCAATAATGTTTATCATAGGGATCCACCAGGGAGCTGTATATGTGGAGATAAGCTACAGGGCAATGATACACACTATCTTACTGATCTCTATACACAGTGCTTTTGCCTCATGCCAAAAGCTTTTCAGGTTCCCAGTCTTAAAAAAAAAATATATAACAGCTTAATCATCGTGCCAACAATAGTGTCTAAGGGGATGTAATCAGGTTCCTCTGATAATCTTAGCAACACATGAAAGTCATGCGCAAAAGCAGTAATTGAAGCAGTTGGTTCATTCTACCACCTGCTGTTGAAGTCACAGGTTAATCTAAATGAGGTCCCCTTCCGATGAAGCAGTATGCAAGGCACTTTTTATATCATAAATGTGTATTACAGAAGCTTTACAAAATAATAAAGTAACAGTTCATTAAATGAACTGTATGAAGTATCCCAGGCTTGTCCAGCTTCTCCCACTGCTGTCGGATGCCATATCCAAGTGGAAATTCTGTCCTCATGTCTATACCCCAATGCACACTTCAGTCTGCATATGGTTGCAGACAATGGGAGTTCCTGAGACAGATGCCCAAATGTAACTAAACGTCAGGCAATCACTGGAATCAGCTGCAGGAAAGTGCAACATTTTTCTTTGTCTGCTTTTGATGCTATTTCCCCCAAGATTACTAAATAGAATGTTGATGATGTAAAAATAGCCCTAGAATCAACAGTGAAGCAGCTTGCTATAGTCTGCTTTAGCCCATGTTGAAGGGATGCGATTTTCTAATTAAACTTTTAACACCTGAATTCCATTTAAAAATTTCTCAACTGTTTTTCATAAGGTCTTCAACTAAGATTATGTCATACACTGCTCTTCTAGTAGAAAATTACTTTAACAAATATGGCTTTTAAAAATTATGAGAACTGTCAAAATGAGAGTATAATGGAGAAGAGATGATATCTTCAGATTAAAACCCGCACCTGATTTTAAGTTGTTTAATAATAATATCTGCCATACACTGTGTGCTAATTCAACAGCAGGTGATAAAATAGGTAGTGTTCTTTTAATTAATTATGTGGTCATCTGCTGAAATGGTATTACGTCAGCAACAGCTAAAGAAACTAAGTCTTAGGAGGCTGCATGATAAAGCAAGTTAGTGTTAGTACTACGATTAGAAACCAAGTGAGCCTGAGTTCAAGCATGTATTTTCCCACCAGGATTAACTGATGTAATGAACTATAAAAGAAGAAAAAAATTAGTGTCTATGTTGAGGAAGAAAATTCATTTTTGAATTAGGCATCTACTAAAAAGGCATACAAGAAAGTAAACTGTTGACTATCAGTGGTTCCTGAATTTAAGAATACAGGAATATTCTGAAGTGAAGGTAGAGTACAGATTTGTTATTATAGCAGTAGGAGTATTTTTTTATAAAATAGAAATGCATATGATTTAACCTGCTTCAGCAACACGTGGTAATAAAAGTCAGTTTTCAGAGTGAAAATAATATTGAAGTGGCATAATGTTTATCAAATATTTACAGGATAAATTAATCCAATAATAGTGACTGCAATTACAGGAGCTGTTGCATTTAGGAATGCTTACCAGGTACTGGTTAGAAGTTCACATTTTTTTTTTCTTGTATCATACATAACACATTAAGTTTGGAATTATCATTTTCAATATGTAAGTGAGTAAATTGAAACACAAGAACATTAGTTCAGTTGTGAATATTTACATTAGGAGAAAAGTAGGAGAGTCAAAATTTAAGCCAAGATAACCTTGACTTTCCAATACATGCCTGAATAAATTCATAAAGGAAGTTAAAAATAATAACATTAAAATTGTTTTCACTTATCAAATATTCTTACATTACTATTAATGTCAATAGATGTACTCAGAAGAGTTGTATTATTATCTTAGGAATGACATAGTTTAGGGATTTGGTAAAATTTCTTAACATGGATTAATAATATCTGAAATATGGTACTAGAGATGGCTGGAGAATACTCTGCAAATGTTTTTAAAGAGCTCTAGAAACATTTCACTTACATCTATTTGGATCATTTATTTAAAAGCTAGATTAGGAACAGAAAAACTTTAAAGACATATCTAGGACAAAGCCTTGTAATTACTGAATAGAAATTATTCTAGAAATTATTCATGTGATAGATAATATCAGTTAAAATCTATAAACCTGAAATTAATTATCTCAAGAAAAGTCCATAACTTTCAATATTACTTTGAAATGTGTTTTATAAACTATCATGAAAGAACATTCACAAACTTTCAGTGTTAATTTTCTACTACACCAAGCCTGAAGATTATTTCATGATGACATACTGCTTGGAAAGTATAAAAAGAAAACTAACAAAAATAAAAGGGAAAGTAAGCTATTTAAAACATTTCTTTCAGAGAAGTTTTGTTTCTGCTTCCCTTTTTAGTGATATGTCCAACATAATTTATTTCAATTCATTTGAAACTAGTTCAAAGTAACAAGATCATTTGAAGTTTACCTACCTACCTATCACTATAGTTGTTGGAGTTGATAAAGTTATAATATTCATAGAGAAGGTTGTATTACATGTTCAATCGCTACAGGTCCTGTAATCACACTTTTCCAACACACTTTGAATTGCTCATTTCCTGTAACAACTAGAAAAGCATGTTTGCCAGAATTGTTTATGAAATATTTTTTCACTTTGAAATCTTGATCTTACATTTGTTTAAATTTGAGTAATATTGTATTATCCCTCTTCTGAATTTATTCCCAAAATATAAAACGCTAAGTTGTAGAAATATATGTTCTTCATATGATTATTGCAGCATTAATTAAAAATTAATGAACAATTAAAACAAATTGAACAATTTGACAGACAAATGGATGAAGAAGATGTGGTATGTATACACAATAGAATATTACACAGTTATCAAAGAAGAAGAAACCCTACTCCTTTGCCACAACACTGATAATTTAATGGGTATTATGCTTAGTGAAATGAGTCAAATATGGAAATAATAGAAATATAAACACCATAACCTAACTCAAATAGAGACATATGAGTGAGATTTCACTCATATCTATGATATATGGAGGAAATAACATGAATGAAATATATAAAAGCCAAATAAACCTTTAGACTTTATGATAAATTAGTGGTGACCAATAGGAAAGTGGGAGGCAGAAGAAGGAAAAATATATAACATATTAGATAATGAAGAAAATTAAATTGGACATTTAATATAGCACACACACATACTGATTTTTAATGCTCTGTCTGAAAGATATATAATGTTATAAAGGAATATATAAATAAAATTAAAACAATCATTATTACTATAGAAAGAATATAATACCTAGGGATAAATTTAACCGAGGTGGTGAAAAGCCTGTATATCACAAAGTACAAGAAATTAATAAATGAATTTGAAGATGATAAATAAATGGGAAGAAACTATTTTTATGAATTAGAAGAACTAATATTGACAAAATTGTCAGCATTTGTTGTTATCCTTATTTTGGTGTTTGATCTCTCTAATAGCAATCTACAGATACAATGTAATCTCATTAAAGCAATCTAAAAATGCAATGCACTCCTTGTCAATATTCCATTGATATTTTTCACAATAAACAATCTTAAAAATTATATTGAACCACAAAACTAAATAGTCAAAGAAACCTTATGAAAGGAAAATAACAAAGCTGGAGTCATCATGATCCATAATTCTAAACTATATGACAAAGTTATAGTAATAAAAATAGTATGATATTAGTAATAAAAAAAATAACTAGCTCCTTGGAAGAGAATATTGTCTAGAAACTCATGAATTATTGTCAATTAATTTATGAAAAAGGAGCCAAGATAATCCAATGGAAGAGGTCAGTTTCTTCAATAAATGCTGCTGTAAAAACTGAATAGCCACATGCAAAAGAATAAAATCACCATTAGATTTTATCATAAATAAAATTTAACTGAAAACAGATTAAAGATTTGGCTATAAAACAAGAAACTATAAAATTCCAAGAAAAAATCATGGGCAGTAATAACAATAAAAACAACAACAATATTCAACTTGATGAAGAACATCTCCAAAAATCCTATAATTAATACAATAGTTAAGTATGATAAATTGAAATTTTTACACTAAGATTAGAAAGTTGGCAAGGATGGTCTCTCTTCCCTTCATGTTCAATATCAGATTGGAAATACTAGTTAATAAGACATGGCAAAGAGGCCGGGCATGGTGGCTCGTGCCTGTAAGCTTCAGCCTGTGAAGCGGCCGGGGCTAGAGACTGAAGAGGCCAGCTCCGCCTGGAGCCGGAAGTGAGACCTAATTCCCCCCCTAGCTACCTGAGAAACTGAGGCTGGGGATTGCTTGAGTCTGTGGTACCCCAGGCAATGAGAGCCTGCGGTTCCACAGGCAAAAATAGCGAGATCTAGTCTCCAAATAAATAAATAAATAAATAAAATAAGACATGGCAAGGAATAGAAGGTATAAAATTGGGAAAGGAAAATACAATCGCCCCTTTTCACAGATAACATAATTATGTATGTATGTAATTCAGAAGAATGAAAATACTATCTACCTCAACTAATATGCATGTTTATCCATGTTACAATATAAAAAGCTATTACTCTAAAGTAAACTATTATCCTGTAGAGTAACAAAAAAAAATTTTGAAATTGCAATCACAGTACTATTTGCATAGCATGTACATAACCCTTGATACTGAAGTGCAAATCTAAAAAATCTTGTACACGAGGCATCTGAAAAATAATAAAAATCTCTGATTAAAGATGTCAAAGAACTAAATAAGTGGAAGGATATACTATGTCCATGGAGGGGAAGGATATTTTTAAGAAGCTAGTTCGCAACTTAATCTATAGATTGAACAGAATTCAAAAAAACTCCCACAAGTAGATATCAACAAGATTTATATACTCATAAAACAATTGGAACAACTTGACAATCACATGTAAATACTAATCTAGACACAAACATTATACTCTTGACAAAAATTAGCTAAATTTGATCATGAACTGAAATATAAAGTGCAAAATCATTAAACTTCTAGAAGATAAATCTATGTGTCCTTATATGACATTTAAATCTGAAACACATCACCAAGGCTGGGTAAAGGAAGCAAGGATTAATAAACTTGACTTCATTAAAATTAAAATTTCTATTATGCAAAAGATACTATTAAGAGAATGAAAAGACAAACCACAGACTGGGAGAAACTATTTGCAAAATACCTCTAAAAAGGGTACTATTCAATATATTAAAGAGAATTTTGTTATTCAACAATAAGAAAGCAAACACCTGATTTAAAAATGAGAAGAAAGACCTGAATAGACATCTCACCCCCCCAAAAAATTGAGCTGGGAAATAAGCCTATCAAAATATGCTCAATGTCATGTTACTAGGGAATTAAAAAAAATTAATAAGATGTCATTATATACTTATCACAAGGGTCAATATCCAAGCACTAAACAACAAATACTAAAGGATATACAGTTAACGGGGAACTTCCATGTAGCTAGTGAGACTGCAAAAACAGCTGAATGACTTTGAAAGACAATTTTGCAGTTTCTTTCTTTCTTTCTTCCTTTTTTTTAATGTAATAAACACATTTTTGTCATAGAATCTGGCAAATTGTTCTCCTTGGTATTTACTCAGGAACTAAAAGTTTGTTGACATTACAACTTGCACACTAATTTTTCTTAGTATTTTATTCATAGCTACAAAAACTTAGACGTAACCAAGAGGCCCTTCACTAGGTGAGTGAATATATAACTGTAGTATATCCAGAGGGGTTTTACTGAGCATTAAAAAGAAATGAACATGATATTTGCTGTGGATTTGTCATATATAGTTTTTATTATGTTGAGATATGTTCCTTTCATTCCAGTTATTTTTCTAGAAGTTTCATCAAACATGGATGCTATCCATCGTCAAATGCATTTTCTGCATCTACTGATATGATCACATGTTTTTTTTATTTTCTCCTTGTTGATATAATGGATTATGTTGATTGATTTTCAGATGTTGAACCATCCTTGTGCCCCTGTGTTCCCATTTGTTCACAGTGAATAATTCTCTATATGCATTGTTGAATTTGATTTATAAGGATTTTATTTAAAACTTTTGCATCTGTGTTCATTAAAGAGATGGGCCTGTAGCTTTCATTTTTGTGTGTGCGTTGACTCTGGTTTTAGTATTAGTGTAATGTTTGCTTCATAGAATGTATTCAGTAGCTTTCTGTCTTTCTCAATTAAATCTGACAATTTTGAAAGAGTTTTAGTAATACTGGTGTTATTTTATCCTTGAGCATTTAGTAGAATTTGTTTGTGAACCCGTCTGGTTCTGAGCTTTTATTTTTAGGGAGTGATCTAATGACTGCTTCAATGTCACTGTTTGCAATTGGCCTGCTTAAATCCTCTATTTCACAGCAAATATCATCTTCAATGGGGAAAACTTTTGAAATCATTTCAATTGAGATCTAAAACCAGTCAAGGATGCCCACTCTCACTACTCCTTTTCAACAGAGTGCTGGAAGTTCTAGCTAGGGCACTAAGACAAGAGAAAGACAAAAAAAGGAATTAAAATAGGGAAAGAAGAAAAATCTCTATTTATATATGGACCTTATGATACTCTATGTAGAGAATCCCCAAAAAAACTACAGAAAAGCTAACTGAGATAATAAATCAACCCAGTAAGGTAGCTGGTTACAAAATCAATGCATAGAAATCAGTAGCCTTTCTATAAGCAAATAATCAGTCAGAAGAAGAAGAAATTAAAAAACAAAACAAAACAAAAAAAAAAAACAAAAAAAAAACCGACTTCACTTACCATCACACCAAAGAAAAATAAATACTTGGGTATAAAACTAACAAAATATGTGAATGATCCAGACAAAGAAAACTATGACATTTTTAAAAGAGGTAGAAGACATTAAAATATGGAAAGACATTCCCTACTCAACATTATCAAAATAGTCATATTAACAACAGCAATCTACAAATCCAATGCAATTCCAATAAAAATCCCAATGACATTTTTTAAAGAGATAGAACAAAAGTTACTGAAATTTATATGAAACAACCAAAGACCCAGAATATCCAAAACCCTCTTGACCAACAGAAGAGAGACTGGAAGAAGACTACAATCACAGACTTCAAACTGTACTACAAAGCTATAATAATCAAAACAGCATGGTACTGGAACAAAAACAATCATACCAATGGACCAGAATCAAGGTCCCAGAGACAAAGCCATACATGTATGGTCAACTAATTTTCAACAAAGGGGCAAAAACATACACTGGAACAAGGATAATCTCTTCAATAAGTAATGCTAGGAAAAGTGACTCAAAACATGCAAAAAAAATGAACCAAGAGAACTCCTTTACACCTTCTACAAAAACCAACTCAAAATGGATAAAAGACTTAGATTTAAGACCTGAAACCATAAAATACATAGAGGAAAACTTGGGCAAAACTTTTCAAGATCTACACTTCAGAAACCCTTTTCAGGACACATCTACAGCTGACAGAAAATGAAGGAAAACATAAACATATGGGACTATATCAAACTAAAAGGCCTTTGCACAGCAAAAGAGAAATAACCAAAACAGAAAGAAACCTAACCAAATGGGAGAAAATCTTCACCCTCCACATACGTGATAAGGATCTAATAACAAAGATTCAGAAATAATTCATACAATGTAACAAAAATCAGACAAAAAGCCCCAAAATGGGGAGAAGCTCTCCAAAGAAGAAATACAAATGGCCAACGGACATGAAAAAATGCTCAACATCACTAATAATCAGGGAAAGGCAAATCAAAACTACACTGAGATACCATCTTACACCAGTAAGAATGGCCCACATCAATCAAAAAATTGGGCAATAACAAGTGTTGAAATGGAATTGGAGAAAAAGGAACACTCTTATACTACTGGTGGGAGTGCAAACTGGTCCATCCACTATGGAAGGCTGTGTAGAGGACCCTCAAACCACTGAAAGTGGTACAAGTATTGGATCCAGCAATCCCATTAGTGGGAATCTACTCAAATGACACAAAAACACTAATTAAAAAGACACATGTACCTGGATGTTTATCGCAGTATTATTCACAATTGTCAGGATATGGAAACAACCCAAATGCCTCCAAACTGAAGAATGGCTGAAAAAAGTGTGGTTTATGTACATGGTGGAATATTTTTCATCAATCAAAGACCAGCTTATGTCATTCGCAACAACATGGTTAGAGCTAGAAGGAATCACGTTATTGGAAATAAGTCAGAAAGAAAAAGAGAAATACAGGATAGTCTCACTTATATGAGGGATACAGGGAACACAAACAAACAAATGTACAAGAAAAAAATTAAACTGCCAACAGAATTGAGGCATAGAACAGGAGAGGGGGACAGAGGTTAGAGTGTGGCAGGGGGAGGGCACAAGAGATAAGGTTCAGGGGTAATGGGGTTGTGGAAGAGCCTCATGTAGACAATGATGTTATATATATATTATTTATATATATACATACACACATATGTGTGTATATATGTAAGAAAAAATAATTAAATTTTAAAAAGAAATTAATTAAAGAAAAAGAAATGAGCATGTCAGGAAGACATTTGCAAAACCAATAGATGTCCAACATCAACTGAACATAAATGGTGGACTTTGGCTGATACGTTGTATCAGTGTAAGTAAATAAATCCCACTTTGGTGGGGGAATTGGTAGTGGTGGAGGGTGTGTGTATGTGTATGTACAGGGAAAGTATGGGGACTCTATACTTTCTGTTTAATTAAACTTATTCTAAAAATAATTTTGTTAATTATGAAAAATATAAATCAAGAGGTTTTTAAGGAATTAACAGGAAAAATCCTTAAATGGCTGCTAAGAAATCTAATCAAAATGTATATCTAACTATATCATTTCCCAGTTAAAAACTCAAGGATTCCTATTTTCTGAACAAATGTAGTTTGTAGATCTGAGATGATTTAAACAAGATATGGATAACTATTTAAAACTTTCTATGTACAGTGCATTTGTTATAGACTGTATTAGAAAAATAAAATCAGCATCACAAAAAGAAGAAATTGAATAACCATTTTTCAGTTTGATAACCGGGTTGTTTATGCAAATGGTGCCTCGCACATTTCTAAATAGTCGCTACTTAGATTCCTTATAAAGAATGCTTTTTCTTCCATTATTAACTATAGCAAGAGTAGGGGTGTTTTCTGCTACGGGAGAAAGTTTTAACCACTTTAACCACCAACACAGTTGGCATTTTAAGATCACCTAACTCATAGACTAAATCCTCAGAACATCATAAAATGTTTTATAGCACTCAAAATATTTAAAATGATTTAAAATAACCATAAAATAAGCATAGTTAGAAGTAAAATATATTAGAGTCATAGAAAATTCAGCTTCCATTTAAGTGCTAAAAATCAAATTAGGATTAAAACTTTTGCATCAATATTTTACAACTCAGTGCTTAAAAATTATATATAATTATTTATATTTTTTGTGCATTTGGTAGTTCTATCCTCTCTTGAAGATATCAGCCTTTTTAAAAACAGTTTCACTGTAAGACTACAGATTGTTACATGATTGTAGATTTTTTTACTTGTTAGAAAAAAATCACAGCTGTTAAACAAAGGTCTAAAGTGTGCAGTCTTTTAAAGTAAGGTCCTTCTTAGGGTCAGGAAAGTTTTCTATTTTTTCCCTATATATGATATTTTTATATAAAGGTTCACTTTATATAAATCATAAATCAGGACCATAAATCATTGCTTCTTTCACCTTATAAAAATCATAAAACAAGACCATAAATCACTGCTACCAATCAGGCAAAATCCTGGTCTTGGCGAATAAGAGATTATGGAATGTATCATGAACCATGGTGAGAGGGTTTCATCAGTTAAAGCTGCTACTAAAGCAATCATGTGGTTTAGAATCCTTGAAGCTATAGAATTGTGTTTACAAAATGAGTAATAGGCTAATTTCTCAAGTTCATAACTATAGTGAATAATTTTCACACAATAATTAATACCTGTATTTTAGTTCTTATGCAACTTGCATCTTGGAGGCTGTCATGTATACATTATATTGTGCTAGCAGAACTACATCAATGTTCTCTCCTTGCCCACATCATCTACTACATCTGCTATAGAAAAATTAAACAAAATTGTGCAGAGCCATAAAATTATTTCCATATCACAATGATGATCTAGAAAGTTTCATTGGTATTTTAATATCCATGCATATGTAAGTGTATATAGTAGTTCTCTTCCCTTTTTTATAACCTCAAATCATGGCAAAACTCTATTTTCATAGTTCTTCTTTTCTGTGGTGGAAAATCAGAAAAATATTTCTTGGTGTGATAGATAAAGATTTTAGTCCTAGTTCTTCACCCCTATCTTCATCTAATCCCTCTGCCATAAGCTAGTTCCATTCATTAAGGTAGAGTCCATTGCATATTTGAACTTGGATTTGGCAGTGTGACTTGTATTAGTGAGCAGTAGTGAGATCCAAGGCTGGACATATTATGTATTTCTTTTTCTCTCCTGTATTTTGTCATCATCATGAAAAATCCTTCCCTTTGGTTTCTTCTCTCTCTAAGGGTGACCCGTGTGTGTGTGTGTGTGTGTGTGTGTGTACATAATTACATCTAGAATGGATTAACTCACATTAATGATCCAATTCCAGCCATAGCTACAGAACAGAGCAGTGCTACTGATCCAAGTCCCATCTGTGTTAACCTCAGCAACTCTTCAGATATCTGAGGAAAAAAGAGTGGGCATTCTTCAACGCCAATAATATTAGGCAGCATGTTATAGCATCTATAATTGTTGATACATATATTCAGTATGCACGGCATAAGCATACTAGCCTCTCTTAAGAATTGTAGGGACATATATCTTTGCACATATTCACATCTGTGTGCTATGGTTTATTGTTTCTATCAGTTTTAAAGCACTGAAAAAAATGACCCACAGGTTTATTTTTATTTTGATACTAATTCCAATTAGGAGAAATTCACATCACAGTTATCAAAGTTTATGGTCTCTTCTGCCATTGGTTCTAGCCTTGATTTCTATATTTAGCTCACAAAAAGGATATGTATCACTAACTATGATATATAATGTAGTTTAGTCATCAGTTATCAATTAATTGCTCATATTGAATGTTTTTTATCAATTTACTATAGCAGAGTATCAAAAGCAGTTGGACTTTTTAATGTATGCCTATGATCACAATTTTTAAATAATCTAACATTTACCAATAGAAAAAAATAACATATGCTTGATTTAAAGAAATGAGGAAAAGCCATGTATAACCAAACACTGAATTATTTTAAACTATTAAAAGGGAAAGCTTGAAGATGGTTTTTAACTTTTGGTTGCTTTATTAATCTTCACTTTCCTCTCATGGTAAATGTCTTCAAATGACTGAAATTAATAATTAAACAAAATGTGACATCTTGTGAATGCATATAGGGAGCCAGTTTTGAGAGCCTTAAGACAAACTGCCCATATGCAATCAAAAGAATAATGCTTTTAATTTTTTATATCACTTGGATAGCTTTTTAAATGAAAGGAAGCATATAATTTACAGATTGACTATACTACAACACATTTAAAAAGGTAGTGGGATGTAGTAGCTAAAATAAAAAAAAAATACACTGCTTCATACAGTAGAACTACAGCCAAGTGTCAGAGTGATGTCATTTTGTCTAATTGTCAGCCCAAATTAAGTACCTGGTCATTCCTCATTCAGCCAGAATTTACGAGTGTTATTTTTGCCCAACACCTCTATAAACTTGGAGAGCAATAGAATAAGTAGATAAGGATCCTGTTCCAAGATAGTTTAAAGTCCAATAGGTGAAGACAGACAGTAAATATATAAACAAGTTTATATAGCAAACAATATTCTGAAGAAAGTTTGGTCTGTAATCACTACAGAAACTAACTTGCAAACAGTAGGTAGGATAGTCAAGGAAAGTTTCTTCTATGAGTGATATTAAGATAACATAAATTGCTGTGGCAGATTCAGCACATTAAGCTATTTTGTACAGAAATAATTCTCTAGTGGAAAAATTAAGAACTGATGAAAATAAATTTCTCCCAAAATATTTGGTTTAAAATTTAAGCAGGGGTGTGAAGGATGAGCAGATATAAAAGAAAATATCTAAAAAGTAGATAAAAATGACTAAGATTAAAATATATGGACAAATAAATACGTGTGGGCTCAGGCTTGAATTTAAATCTCCTTGTGAAGCCACCTACTAAGTGACCTTAGGTAAGACTTCACCTTTCTGACAGTACCTGCCTCATAGATTTGAGTTCCATGAGAGACTACTTAGTCTTATGAGTTGAAAGACTTTGTCTCACAAAATAACAGAATGGTATGCACTTGCCTGCATCACTGAAAAGGAAGTAGAGGGTACAAAGTAAGAAATTCTAAGGTTAATTAAGATTTCCACAAAAGGCAAGTGATCACCAGGATTTTGATTTTATGGATGTTACAGTCAGTAGAGGCCATATAGTAATTTTGTGGTCTAGATTTTCTTCTATTGTAGCATTGAATATATTTGCCGTGATGTGATATGATATTATTAGATCTAATAGGCCTTGTTCCACTGAACTAATCACTAAGAACACTAGCATAAACTCGCAAATGTAGGCTTTCAACCCCATGTTGATAGCAGTTTTTTTTAGCTTGAGCTAAATTATAATTTATTTGCCAGATTTGACTTCAAAGCATTTTTCTAGTTAAACTATTTGTACTTAGATGCGGAAGCAGCAGTTAGCCTTGATTTTACTATATCATGCAACAAAATAAATTCTGGCTACTTTATATTCTGCTTGATGTCTCTTTAACATAGCCTATAGCTAAGCTTCAGTTCTGTGATCATGGTAGCTAATGAAAATACATGACTCAGAAATTTTAGAAATCATATTTATCTGCAGTTTGGGGACATAGGGAGGAAACGCATTGTTTTTTACTTATAAAATTTAAAAAGAAAAAAAACTGATTTGTAAGTTAGTTAGGAAGAAACATGTGATTTTAAATTTTACTTAAAATAATTTACTAAACAACTTTAAAAATACCATTGTTAATATCTTCCATGTTTCTATGTTGACATTTTTCTACTATATTAAAATTAAAGTTTTTAAAAGAGAAATTCAACAGTAAGGTATTACTTATGTCATACGATTATATGTAAAGTCAAGCTCACTGGGAAAGATGGCTGGCTCAAAACTTTTAAGGAATTGGCTGTGTAGATAACAAAGCAGATGATGCAGTAACAGCAAACCCATTTGTAATCTATAATGTCATTTAGGAAAGCAACACTCTGCCCTTTCTTTTTGTTTGTTTCTCTCTTTGAGGGAAGGATGACAAGGAAATTGCCTGAAACTGAAAGCTTTCAAGTTCAGAGTTCTTCAAAATCCAAGCAATGAAAGTCTGACAACGACTTGAACACAAGCTGAAAACTTGGGTCTCTGGATCACTGTGTCTTTCTGAAAGACATCTCAAGGTATCTTCTCTGTCTCTCTGGGAAATTTTCAACAAAGTGGTCTTCGGAATGGTCATATACACCACTCTCTGCACTTAAAACCAGAGAAGAGGTTGTAGCCCACTACAAGGTTCTGAGAATATACACCTAAACCCTGCACACTTCCCTATATTCTTCTTTTTTGGCATACACCACTGCATAAGTTTAAGGTATATATGTACATATGATTACCAATAATACATTTAATTAACTTCATTGGTAATTTAGTTAAAAATCAACTCTAATGTTGGCTAGGATGCAGGGAAGAGGAAATTAATGAATTGTTTGTTGCAATGCCAACTGATACAGTTAGTATGGAAAATATTTTTAAAAATTTAAAACAGATATGTGTGCTACCTATTCCAACTTTGCATATTTATCGAAAAGCTATACAAACACAATATGAAAAGATGTATGCAACCCAATAGTCATCACAGTACTATTTTCAATAGCCAAGGTTTAGAAATAACATAAATGTCTATAATGAATAAATGAAAAATACCTGGTATATGGAAAATGGAATATTACATGGCTATAAAAATCGAAGATGAAATCTTGCCACTTATGACAACATGGATAGACTTAAAGGATATTATGATGTTAAATAAGCACAGCAGAAAAGGACAAATACTTTATTGTTTTAACCATATGTGAAAGATAAAGAAACAAATAATAAAACAAAAACAGATCCATAGATTATAAAAACATAATGTGATGACTATAGTGAAAGGGGGTAAGCAAAGGTAAATCTAATAAAGTGGGTCATTGCCAAGTGATGGAAGGAAACTATGCTTTTGATGGTGTTCATAATGCAGCAAAAAATGTTAATTAATATTATAAACCAATGATTTTTCATTTAAAAAGTTAAGAGACTATGGCAGAGTTTCTTTGGTGATGGGCATGGTATGTTAAATTGAAGAGATGTGAAAGTTTACCCCTAAATCATATACATTGTTATAAACCAATGTTACTATAATGAAATTAAACAATAAAATTTTCCTTGTTTTGCTAATAATACCAAATAATTGTAGAAGATAAACCTTTAGCAACAAAATTTTTTAAAAAATGTAAAAACAAACTATCAAGATTTTAATTATATTTATTTAAAAATAGCAAACTCAGGAAGGTGAGGTGGGGTGGCAGGGTAAGAACAAAGAGGAAAGAGAGCACCATAGTCTATGTTGGTAGAAATTGGGTGGTTTGGTGGCAGGAGCACTATGGTGAAAATAGCTGATGGGGGAGCTCAATTATGGTCTTAAATACAAATTAGCAATTTAAAAATAGGAAAATTTTCTTCCAGATCATATTCACATATGATAATGTCATTTTACAGCAATGCTACTCCAAAAGCAGGTCTTGGACCAGTAATATGAACATTGTATGGGAATTTTTTAGGAATTATCAGATCCCAAAACAGACCACCTAAATCAGAATGACTGACTTTCAATGATTCTTGTATTCTCATTCGTTTTTGCTTTAAAGTCTAGTCTTAGAAAATATTTATTAGGAAAAAAAATTACAAATGTCCCAACCCTCAGGAGTAAATCCAGCACATAGCAGTCATCAACTAGTTTTTCATTCTGCCTTTTAGCATTTTATATCTAGATCTCTCTATTGTGGTTATTTTATTTATTACGATTTTTCCTGGTTAATAGCCACTTGTCATCCCCTAATCAAAGAATAAACCATTATGTCCAAGCTTTGTGTAAGTTAGTATTTTTTGGAAACTAATCCCTTGTCAACTATGTGATATGCCAGTATATTCTCTCAGTCCATAGGTTTCCTTTTGTTTCATGGTGTCTTTTCTGGTAAAAACTTTTTTAGATTTTGTAGTCACATTTGTTTTTGCTTTTATTTCCCTCGTGGTCATTTTTATATGCTTTAGCTATCTGTGTCTTGTAATTCTTGTTAAATTATGTAAAACATTTTCTCTAATGGGCTTGTCAATTGTTTATGTCCATCATATAAGGATTGTGATTTTGATGCAGGCAAAATAAATTATAGATTTTCTTCTAAAAAATAAAAATAAAGAAAACAATTATTGTAAGTACAAAGTTCTCAATTGAGGGTTACAGTTGATGCAAAGATGTCTTGAGTTATGATGCTAACTTTAAAGTACTCAGTTTTTGGATGCATGGGCATATTGCAGTAAACATAGAAGCTTAACTGATAGCTGTGGAGCAAAAGACTCAGACAATAGAGGTCCCCGAGAAAATGGAAATCACTGAATATTATTATGATAGTTTGGATTTCCTTGAGAAGATGCAATAGGAGGCATATAGGAAAAGCTGAGTAGCTATTGCTTCAATGTTTTAGGAAGAATGTGTCACTGTTTGGCTATGTTGGAAACTGCAGGCAATGACAGAACTTCAGATCTGCTGTACAAGAAGACCTTGTCAGAGGAGATTGAAAAGTTACATCCATTTTCCCAGGTATTTTGTGATGTATGCAGTTTTCAAAAGAGGTTCTAAGATTTGTAGAAAATAAAAATCTCATTGCGGTGTGGTTTTGTTATGGAAATCAGATCAAAAGATCCATGTCAAAGGAAAACTAAGTCATTTAGGGAATATGCATCAAGATATCAGTATAGCTGACTGGAGAAAGTGGACTTCATATCTAATTGTGGCCTTGAAGACCTTTGAAGCTTACTCCTCTTAAAATAATAAGATGCAAAAGTTATCCTAGTCCTTATAAAGAGAATTATAACTAATATCTGACAAAGTATTTTATAAAAACTATGCTATGACTATGTTTTTTTTTTTTTTTGCACAACTTAAAGATCCACGCATTTAATATATGCTAAACCAATAAAATTCAAAAATCTCTTAGAAACTGCTATGGAACGTTGGGCTAGGAACATACAAAATTAGATATAAATATTTACACAAATCAGATTGGGAATATTTATTTAATATAACAGTCTTATATGTTTATCTTTTAAGAAATTGCAATGAAATCAGTAGTATATGTAGGAAGGAGAGTATATGTATCAAGGAGAGGTTAGTAAAATACCTAACACTATGCTTGCCTTATTAATAAGGGAAAATGACATTTTTATGCATAAGAATCTGAGAAAGATTTTTAACACCAGTTGAAATCAGCCTCACTAGTCTACTGATTGATAGCTATAAGTTATCTGTGGCTTGTTAAATTAACTTAGTAGTTGGAAAATGTTGCATTCAATGATATCTTTTATAGATTCTTCACCTCTCATGGGTATGAAATTTGCATCTAAAGTAAAAGAATAACAGAAGTGGACAGACATCACTCAAAATATAGAGACTTCATTTTCAATGATACATTGAAAGTTTTATGATTAAGTACTGATAGTGCCGTGAATCATAAGCATGTAGTATATTCTACCACACCACCATAGTGGTTTGGGAGCTGATGGTAAAATTGAATATTTAGATAGTTCTCTGAACATAGAAGGTGCAAAACATCTATGTAATTTCAATGTATAATTGTAATTTCAAAAAATTAGATTTGAACTATTCCAATTTCTATGTGGTAAATTGGGGATTAAATAAAAACTAAGTGGAGCTTTGCCTCTGTACTTGAACT
Organism: Uropsilus gracilis; assembly: GCA_004024945.1. Lineage (NCBI taxonomy): Eukaryota > Metazoa > Chordata > Mammalia > Eulipotyphla > Talpidae > Uropsilus > Uropsilus gracilis. The sequence continues at coordinate 49,495 of PVHY01001101.1, read as the reverse complement.
ACAAAGTGTCCAACGGATTGAGTGTTTGACTGATCCGAGGGCCTGACTGATGCCTTATTGAATTGATCATTGTGAAAACACAATTTGGCGCTGGCATAGTCATTTATTGGACTTCCCCAGTCAAACATCTTTGCTTAAATAGAATTTTGCACTAATAGAGTTCCTAAAGGTTTCTTTGCAAACCTCCCTATTATCGCCATAAATAATAACAGTATTTATAACAGCTCTCTGCGCACTTACCTCATTCTGCTGTCTAGTAACGTGACATCTGACATCTGTCTTTGAAAGGAAAAATGACCAGAAATTAATCTGTTACAAACCACCATTTGAATAACTTTGTAAATATCTAGCCTCATGTTACAATTTCCTAATAGCTGATCGGTAGAGCACCTGTGTTAAGCGCAGAGTAAGCATATCTTAGGTTTAAAATATTCCTCTGCTATATTTATTTTACCCTCCACTGAAGGCAATTCATTTTACTGTTATCTCGTAGCTGTACATTAAAACTTCAGTAAAACAGGGAATAGATAAGATTATAGCTTTTGTAGATTAAACTTTAAAAACTAGAAAAAGTTCCTACCTTTGAAGCTAGATTTTAAATGAATAATATTTATAGCTACTGTGCAGCATGATATAAGTGATACTGTGAGGTCTCCTAAGTGAAGTGTAAATAATCACATGTTTAGCATCAAAATATGATAAACTTCACAAACATCTCTTTATACAGATAAGTGTTTTTCTGCCATGTGACTTCACTGATTCAGGCTTGACTACTGATATGGCTAAAAGAAATTCTCAACTTCTATTCCTTCTTAATTTCATCATTAGCACAGAAAATTACCTATAAATAGCAATTTTGATATTTTTATCTAACAATGTGTGCCTATTTCTAACCTCATATATACATAATTGCTGTTAAAATAGTAATAGAATTTATATTTACAAGTTATAATTTATATTACATTCTAATTTACGATATATTAATGACATGGCTTTAACTAAAATTACAATATTTGAGCCTGTTTTGAACAAAAACTTCATGGAGTCATATTCACAAACCCAAAATGGCAAAGCACCAAATAGAAGTGGGAAAGAAGTTGAGACTTTGTCTCTTCTGAATTATTTATGAAGTTATATAATACATAATTCACAACTATCAACAATCTAACACAAACTACCCCGAAAGTTTATTGTCTCATAGTTTGCAGGAAGTATTCTATTCATTTAATAGAATACTGCAAAACACTCAGGAAATAAAGCCTGGTACATCACCACCTTCTAATCCTCAGGCCCCTTTGAACTTTAACCAGTTGCGTCACAGCAGAAGGATGTAGTCCAGATTCATGCACTGTATGAGTTGTCATGACTCGTCACCTTCAGTCTGGTACAGTTCGTCAGTCTTTATTTTATAACCTTGACACTTTAAATATTGTAGGCAGTTACTAAATGTATAACACTGTAGTTCAGTTACCATGTTATATTGTAGAATCTCCATTTGATAGTGTTTTTTTTCATGACAAGCTTTCAGTTAGATATATTGGGCAGAAAAATCACTTATGATGCTGTGATTGTCTAATTGCATCTTCTATCACACAATTCTGATTTATCCTGTTAATGATGATGAGTGCTTTGTGGTTTTTATTTATTTAATTTTGGGTTAGGTAGTAGAAATATATTGTTTCAAAAGTTCTACATCTTAAAAGTACAAGATCAAAGCATCGGTAAGATTTTTCCTTCTAAAAACAGTGAGAGTAAATCTATTCCATGCCTCTCTCCCAGCTGCTGGAGATTTGCTGGAAATCTTTGGTATTCTTTGGTCTGTCGAAGTGACATTACAATTTTGTATTTAGTTTCCGTGTGGTTTTCGCCTTGGTGTGAAGAGTGACCAAATCTCCCACTTTTAGAAGGACCCCAGTCATACTGGATAAGGTCTTACCCTACTCCAGCATGACCTCATTTTTAACTAACGACATCTGCAATGACCTTATTTCCAAAAAAAAAAAAAATCACTTTCTATGCCACTAAGGCCTGTACCTCACATTATGACTTTAGTAGGGGACATAATTCAGCTCCCAACAGAGTCAAAAAAGATTGTTAGAGGCAGAAAGGACTGCTACTTTCAACCTGCTCTAATGCCAGTGTCAATGATTCTATCCCCGCCTTCAGGGTGTCACTTGATTCCAGCAGTAGCTACTATTTCCAAGGGTTGTGGTCTTGATATTCTCACATTCAGAAATATCTGTGCAATGTCGCCACTGTTTACTTCAGTGGGTCACCTCCCATGGGGACCATCCTCCAAACATCTAGATACAATTTTTCCCCCAACATTACTGAGGAACAACTGACAACTACAATTGTAACATTTAAAGTATTCAGTATGATGATTTGAAATACACAAGCACTGTGGAATGACTATCAAGATCAAGAAAATTAGCACATCAGATCACAGTTAAATCACTGTATGTTGAGGGGAGTGAGAACACACAGAAGCTAGTTTATGATCCATATTATAACAATAGCAACCATGTTTTACATTAGAGCCTCAGAAATTATCCTTCTTTTAACTGAAAATTTGTGCCGTTTGATTTAAATCTCCATATTTTCCTTTCCCCAGGCCCCAGGAACCACTGATCCATTATCTGTCTATCAAATATTTATATTTTTGTCATATTTCTCTTTAGATTTTAAAGATAAGTGGTCTCCTACAGCATTTGTTTTTGTCTGGCTTTTTTCACTTAGCATAGGGCGCTCAAGGTTCATCCAATGTCAGAGGCAGAATTTTCTTTTCTTCTTTAAAAATCTGAAAGGATACTTGTATGCACATGTTTATTGCAGCACTATTTACAATTGCCAAGTAATGGAAACAACCTAAGTGCCCCCAAACTGATGAGTGGCAAAAAGAGATGTGGTATATTTACACAATGGAATATTATGCATCAATCAAAGAAGACAAACATGTCATTTGCAACAACATGGATGGAGCTAGAAGGAATCATGTTAGCAGAAAAAAGTCAGAAAGAAAAAGAGAAATATGGGATGATCTCACTTATGTGAGGGATAGAGGAAAAACAAACAAATGGACAACAGAAATTTAAAACTGCCAACAGAACTGAAGCATAGAGTGAGAGAGGAGAAGGAGGGAGAAATGGGGGAGGGGGAGGGCACAAAAGATTAAGATGGGTAACAAGGGGATGGGAGAACCTCAGGTTAGACAATGATGAAATTTATGTGTATATATGTATAGATGGATAGATAGATAGATAGATAGATAGATAGATAGATAGATAGATAGATAGATAGATAGATAGATAGATAGATAGATAGATAGATAGGTAGATAGGTAGGTAGGTAGGTAGGTAGGTAGATAGATAGATAGATAGATAGATAGATAGATAGATAGATAGATAGATAGATAGATAGATAGATAGATAGATAGATAGATAGATGTGCAATCAATAAAAAAGACAAGTACATATATACAAGATTTTTAATATCATTTATCAATTGAAAGATTCTTGTCTATTTTCACATCTTGATTATTGATATATTATTACTATCTAATCTTTATATGCCTGTGAAGCTTTACCAAATGGATTTATGAAGATAGACATGAACATGAGAATTCACATCACTTTGACACACTGATATATTTTTTAATACATATATATATATATATATATAGACATGTACACATCTAAGAGTGGGGCTGGGTGGGGTGGTAGTTTCATTTTTTATTTTTTGAAGAATCAGCATAATGTTTTCTAAGAGACATAAACAATTTATTTTTTAACCCACATTGTACAAGTGGTCCTTTATTTCCACGTCCTAGCTATCACTCCTTGCTTCTTTTCTTTTTGATAACAAGTGTGAGGTGATATTTCATTGTGGTTTCATTTATATTTCTATAATGATTTGTGGTGTTGAGGACATTTTCATGTATACTTAACCACTACTGTTTTCTTTGGAAAAATGTTTATTCAGGCTTTTTTCTTCATTTTTTACTTAATCATTATTGTATTAATTTATTGAGGTCATTTGACTAACCATACTGCCTTTGATTCAGAGGAACAGTCAACAGGTTCATACATCTTCAGATGTATGTTCTACATCATATCCTCTGCTGAAGCATTACTAACCTTCTACCATAGCCCATTAGGCAACCTTCTCCCTTGCCCTGCACACTCCACCTACCATAACCTTAATTCTGTGATAGGATTTATAATGTTTGTTTTTAAATAACTGTCTCTTTTTTCTTTTATCCACTACATCTCTCTACATACCATGTATGAGTGAAATCATCTTGGCATTTGTATTTCTCCTGAATTATTTCACTTAGTGTAATCGCCTCTGATTCCATCCATGTCACTATAAATGACACTATTTCATCTTGTTTTAGTAGCTGAGTCTTATCCATTGTGTATATATGCTACATCTTAATCCACTGATCTTTGGATCAATTATATTCTTTGCTTTTCTTGCTATTATTTTGCAAATGACATGTTTTTATGTAGAAAATGCTCTAGTGACTGTTTTTCTTTGTGATTACCAAGAGGCTTTCATAATATCTTCTACAGTTATATTAATTTATTTTAAGCAAATAGCAAATTCATTTGCATAAAAACATTCTACATGTTTACTTGACTTTCCCTCATATTTTATATTGTTAAGATTGCTATTTATTTTCCTCTATTGTATATCCATTAACAAAATATTGTAGTTATGGTTACTTTAACACTTTTGTTTTTGACCTATATGCTAGTTTAAACTGATTTACACATCGTAAGTACAATGTGAGAGCAATTTGAATTTGACAATATATTTACATTTAGAAATGACTTTCGTATGTTTTCATGTTACTAATTAACATCCTTTCATTTCATCTTAAAGAAATCCCTTTACAAAAGTTTTTAAAGGCAGATATTGTGGTGCTAACTTCTCTCAGTTTTTGTTTGTCTGGGGGAGTTTTTATATCTCCAGTAAATACAACTTTGTTTTCTTTGAACATTTTGAATATACAATCCCACTCTTTCCTGGTTTGCAAAGTTTCTGCTGAATATTTCCTGATAGTTTTATATGTCCCTGTGTATATTAGAAGTCTTTTTTTCTCCCCCTACTACTACTTTCATTGTTTTTGGTTTTTGAGAGACCGATTAAATGTATTTAAGTGAACATAAGTAAATTTTGACCTTCATGTACCCAGAGAGCTATTTCTCTGTACACATTTTGGGATTTGCAGGTCTGTTCAGGGTCTATCATTAGCTCCTTTCTCTTTTGCATTTTCCACCCCAATCCGATTATGTAGATTCCTTTTTAAAAATAATTTATATATAATATTTATTAATATAATACTATGACATAATATAATATAATATAATATAATATAATATAATATATAATATTACATCTATATTTCACATGTTTGTATTCTCCAAACATGTAGTAAGTGAGGGGTTCCCCTCACTACTCCCACTCACCCCTCCCCATCTGTGGAGGAAAAATCAAAACAAGCTAACAACCAAACTAAAGTACACAGATTCCTTTAACTCTTTCATTTGTTATTCTTTTTCTAAGGGATTTATAGACTTGATGCTCTTTATCTAACTTTTCTAAGTTCCTAACATTAGAAGATCTGGAAGCTGAGCTAGCAAAAAATTCATTTTCTGGATAAAGGAGGCTAGATTGAGGAAATACAGGAAATCAATTAGATTTCATTAATTTTTTGTGGTCATTGTATACACTCACTTATCTCCTGTTGGATAATATAATAGCAATATAAGTGACATGTGGTTCAGGATAGCAGTATGGCTCATTCTACGTAGAGGACACAATATTATCTCACCCTTGATTTTTACAATCATGATTATATTTTTACTAATATAGCCAATCAAAAACATAATTATTTTTGAAAGATTTACAAATGAAATGTGTTCAGTAAAACCTTGAAATCATATGCTCCCATTATATATTTGTTTCCTCCAATTTCCCTTTTAAGGAAGAACTAATATTGAATTTTTAAGTCATAATTAATATGAAAAATCTTTATGCCAGTTACATAAATCTATACAGTAATTATAATTACGTGAATAAAAATAATAAATATGTATAAGGGATAAATAAATACATAAAGGAAAAATATAGCTGCAAGAACTACTTTAAAATCAGATACTTACCTGGCAGGAGAGATACCATGATCAAGAAAATGAAATTCTAGAGAATATTTTGAGGGAAAAATAGAAAATGGATTAAAATTACAGTTGATAGTGAAAATTGATGGCCTTGAAATAGAGTAGAAAAATTCATATTTATAAGGTAGTTACAAATAATTAATTTTATTTAAAATACATCATTAGGAGGCTCTTACATTATAGTAGTCTAATAAGTTGCACATGTGAATCAATTACTGTCTCTGAAATAAACCTTTACTCCATAAAATGAATTCATGACACCAAAAATCATAAATTACTGTGGTTTCTTTTGAAGATATAATAACTTCTGTGTTTAGCCATCTTCTTATATATACTAAATATTTTCAGGGAAAATAAGCACACACAATCTGACTTGTTTGAAAGAAAAACTACCCATTTAAAAGTTTACTAAATATCTCATGCAATTGATAATAAGGTAGAATAAAAAATAAATAGCCTTTTACTGGTTATGTACATAAGACCCCTACTACAGAATTTTTTAATATTTAAAATATTTAATTTTTATTATGTATTTTAATAAGAGCTGTATTTGTATGATAAAAATTTGAAACTGTGTAAGTGGAATGCAAATCTATTCTAAAGGTTCATGGTTATAAATAGCTGACTTTCAATATAATATTCTTAAAGAATATGTGAGTGAAAAAATGAAACTGAAAGTATTCATTTCAAAACATCATTATTTACATCCATCATAATTTGTTAAGGCAATTATTATTCTTTACTAAATTCTCATTTTCTAACAGCAAGTATTACGTTACTAACTTCGATTTTTCTAATTTTGGTAAGAACTGGTGACTCTTTTGTTCCACTTCAATCCCAATTATTAAAAGGAAAACAAGATTATAGCATACATCTAGTTTAACAATTTGTTTATCCTTATTTGACAATAACAAAAAGTACTCTATTTTCCTGAGATGTTTCTATTAACTACATCTGTGCTTTAAAAGCAATATAACTTAGAACAACAATTCCCAAATCGTTACCTATACCTTTAAGGAGAAAGAGATTTTTTGTGAAGTTCTGAAAAAGCAAGGTTAAACACACACTGGATAAAGGTGTTTGTTTAATAGGCACACGCACGCAAATCACTGAAGCACCTTATAGTAATTCAAGAAGTAAGTTATTCAATTAAATGAACATATGTATAAATGCATATATGTGTCTGCATGTGTGTATATTTGACTTAGAATGCTTTCTGGCATATAGCAAAAAGGGAAAAATTAATTAGCATTACTTTTCATTAACTTTTAAATATTTTATGAATGTTCAAAAAGAAATGCTAACTATTGAACAGATATATTATAGTCAAACATTTAAAGATATTTTGTGAGAACTTTTAAAAATGTAATAAAATTAATTTTATTTTAGTTTGAAAATTAAAAAAAATATGAAGAAAAAAGCATACAGTCTAAGTCATTTCTGTCACTCTACTACTAAAAGTAGATATATTATAAACAAAATATATCCATTTATGTTTTAGTTTTTTTTCTATATGGATAGCTGATTAATGAAATAGTAAGCTGTAATATTTTATTATATTTCTAGCTGAGAAATATAGGAAAATATAATCTGATAATAATGAATTTTTTAATATAACCATTCAATTGAAGAACTCAGAAGTTTTAAATATTTTTATTTCAGAACTTAAGTAAATTTTATTCAGGGGCAGAGATTGACATTTTGGAGAAATCATATTTGTGTCAAAAATTCAATATCACCTCAAATTCCAATAGTTTTTAGTCAGAGTTCATTGTTTGATTGAAATGCCTTAAGCTAAAGAAAAATTCTCAAATAAAACTGACATCCTGAAATAATACTTTAATACTATTTTACTATTTAGAGAATTTAAAATGAAGAGAAACACAAAACATAACACACAATGTCTCAATGAAAACAAGCCAATGATGATTTTAAAACCATTCATAGGATTTCTCTTTTACTTCTTTTTTTTTCTGTTTATGATATAAAAACTTATAATTGAAGCCACTATTTTCTTCCCCCAAATTCTTTCTTCATTATCTCCAAAATGAACCCTCTTTGTTTATTTACTTTGTATTTAGTCCACATCTTTACACTGTACTGCATGTAGCAAATAAATCTGTATAACAATGACATGGCTGTAGGTTATTCTATATAGACACCCATCATTCAATTTTAAATGTTATTTCACTAATATTGTTATTTTTTCTGAACCAATGAGTATTTTTAATCAAAATAGAAACAATTGACCTGCAAGTGATTAATTTCTTGAAATCTGCTGAGAATTACTTTTGATCTAATAGGTGGTCATTGCCTTTTATCAATGCTTTACATGAAATTAAAACTACTGTGTTCTGACTGTTTGTAGAGTCAGATAAATGCAACTTGTTTTCATGAATTAGACAATTTGCTCATATGTGATTCTAGGCTCATTTTCATAGAATACATTATTTTATTCTTATAGATGATTAGTAATCATGTCTATGTTCCACTGACTATAATTATCTTGAAGTCCCAGTCTTGTTATTGTTAGTTCCTAAATGTCTGGCATAAACATTTCACCAACAACATATATTGCAATATTCTACAACAGAATTAATCTAACCACATCTTACAGCTGAAGTATCCAGACTAGAATGATTTTCCTCCAGGGCTTGACTTTAGTACTGGCTATACTAGATCTTTCTATCCTTTTAATGAGTGAAGAGTGTACTTTGCATATGATATTCCAGCTTATCTATGTCCCATACACCACCAGGGAGAACCCACTTTTTAAAATCCATAATGTTAATTAACAAGGATCACCCATCAATGAGAACCCATTTCTAACACTCATTAGTAACTAGTAAAGTCTCTGGTATTGATGGAAATCAAAGATAGCTCAAGCAATTTTAGTAACCATTCCCGAAGTACTGATTTTAGATTAAATGCTCTATAACTGCTGATGGCATGTGCATTTTCAAAAAAAAACTGAGCTGAAGCCCTGAGGTATATGTCATAGTGAGCCATCTATTTATACTAAAAAGTATAGTTAAATTAAGACAAACCACAGAAATCAAAAGAATCTTATGACTTAAATCATCTATATCCTTTGGCTCAGGCCTTGATTGATTTATTCTATTTTTGCAGAAGCATATTAAATCTATTAAGTTTGTGGTTTTGCCCAGTTCTCTTATAATTTTATCAGTGTTTTGTTACATATTTCATGTCTATTTGATTATTGCATACAGATCCATATGCTTTACCTCACCTTGGTGGATTGTTTGTTTCAGTGATTTGTATTTTCTGAATGTATTTTCATTATTTTATAATGATTATACCTTAAAATCTTGTACAATCCAGCATTAACTTTGCTACAATATCATTGTTTGAGGCTGTTTATATTTTTTATCTTTTTGTGTCAATCTCTTTAAGTGAAATTCTTATATGTTAAGAAAATATATATCCTCCTTTTACTCTGATTTTTCACAATATTTTGACTAGGGATGTTCAGAAGATGATTTTTGTTTATATAACTTTTCCTTCTTCCTATCTCCTTTCACTGTGAATATTTTCTTTGAATTCCTTTTTGTTTCTATTTGTGAACTAACAATGATTTATTTATTCTTCCTCCCACTTTTTTGTTTCTCATGAGAATATGGAAGTTATTCCTGCCTTTTCATTTTCAATCCACTTAAATCTCTAACCACTTCTGTATTTTTATAATTTTTTAAAGTTATTGTCTATACATCTCAATCACTTAATGTAGATGAGAATTTCATCACTTCTACCTCAACCCCATCAACACTTGAGGCCAGATAATTGTTTTTTTTTTTTTTTTTTTTTTTTGGTAGGGCACTGTTACACATGTAGAATGTTTGCCAGAGTCACTAACCTCTATCCACTAACCCTTTGTGACAAATAAAAATGTCTCTGTAATTGCCAAATGTTCCCTGAGGGGTGAAATCACCTTCAGTTAACAACCACAGATTTAAAGGACCAATAGCGCTCCCACTTTCTTATTTTTAATAAGAAGGTAAAATTTGCAAGCTGATACGTACCTAACCATCTTGTACAATTAGCCTCTTAATTAACAGCTAGTTGAATTAAAAGCTAACCATATGTCTAAGTTTGCAGAATTACAATTTTTCAGTTATTTGATCATCATTTATTATTCTTACTTTATGAAACTTCAACTAAGAGCCAAATAAAATAAAAAAGGGGGTTATTACCTTAATTTCCTTGCCTAAATGTATCTGTATGTCTACAAAGATTTAGACAGCCACTGGGGCCAAGCCAGGATTCCCGCAGTGAAACAATTGACTTGGCATCACATTGACAACATATAAACAACAGTTTGTCAACAGGCTTCACATTAGTGACAGAATATTTTTTGGCAAAATAACGGCATCCTTCTGGGCGCCATGGCAAAAGCAGCTACTCGCTTTCACTTAGGACTTTTCTGTATGGAGAACCAAATTAATTAAAAGATTATAATTGTGACATTTGTTTAGAAAGGATTTGTTAAGGAAAAAGATAGCTGAGTAGAATTTCTTCCTAAAAACTTATACTTGCCTCTAGCATTTTATTCATAGTTGCTATAGACCTATAAACTCTGGGTAACTGTTAAAGGTCTTGTGTTTTTGTTTAACTTTGTTTTGATTTTTTTTTTTAAGTTTAAACCAACAATATGGAAGTTAGTTGATAATCAAATTTGGGGAAGTAAATAGTTTTCCAAAATCATGATCATAACACTATACTATAAAAATTGGAACTCAAGTCAAACAAGACTACACATTCATAAAAACATGATTTGACTGAAATAATTATAAATAATGATGCATTGTTTTTGATGACTAAAGCAAACTGAGAGTCATCAGAACATGAAAATGCTCAAAATAAATTCTATGAAATGTTTAAAGAATCAAAAGATTTGATTTCAGCACCAAAATCATTCAATAAAAGTGACAACAATCTAATAGGGCATACAACTGCAGATACATACACATGCTGATATATATGTTGGTGATTTACTTGAAGGTGAGACATTGAAAGCAATTGTTTCTAAAGTCTGTATATATAACACATATATATTTATTTGTGACTGGAAATTATACAACACGGATTATAGTGCGTTTCCATCTACTGTCAATTTAAGCATTGTTCGGAGGGGGAAAAAGTATCTCTACAGGTACAAACTTATGCTCTTCAAAACAAATGCTAAATAAATGTCAGCAAAGTCTAACACTCACCAAAACCATTCAAAACAATTTTTCAAATTGATCCCAGAAATTTAGTGCTTGAACACAACAATATCAAAAATATTTCTTCCAATTCTATTAGTCGTTTTCTTCAAGACATTTGTTATATAACATGACCTCATTTCCTTGTGAACATATCTAAGTTTTTTAAGGTGATCTTCAATTATATAAACTCATTTCAATAGTCCTGTCTTCCTTATCTTTGCCAACAATGTGTTAGATGTAAGGGTGAAATGTAGTCTCCAGGACCTCAAGTTCTGTAAGAATATCAGCGCATTAACTAAGAGTTACCCTACAAAAATGTTTCCTTAAGAAATACTACCTAATCCAAACTTGTATCTGTAGTTAATATGAAGAACAGAGCATTCAGAGTGAACTGCTACCTTAGGGGGAGGGATAATGATTAAAGGGGTACGGTTCTCATTATTGCTCCCACATGTAGCTACGTGGGGATGACTCTGTGATCAGGATTAATGAGAGTTCTGACTCTTCCAAAGACTTCCACTGAGAGAGTCCTGCATAGCAGCAGCAGGAATGTCTTGTAATAGATGGGTGGTAGAGGGAGCCCATGTTTTCCTGTCATCTACGGTAGAAGAAGAGCTCTTTACTTCTAGGTAAAAATGAAATCTTGGATCTCCACTCAGCTTTGCTGACAGGGTGAATGAGGGATATGTTGGGGAACTTCAAAAAAGACTATTAATGCAATTCTTACTTCCAAATCCAACCATTGCTACTAGGAAAGGGAGGGGCGTCATGTTTTCTCTACGATCTTTGCTTGACATGTTGCAGCTATTGTGTAAACGTTTTCTGCCAAGGGTTGCCTCTTTTCTAGTACTCCAAGTAGAACTCAGTTGTTTGTGGTACTTTTTCCATTTGTTTTTAGTTTTGTCTTCATGTGTTAACATTTCCAGGTTACCATAAACAAAATATAGGAATCTTCCTGCTACATTATTCTTCAGGTTTTCTCAGTACCCACCTGCTTCTTGTCCAGAGCAGATAAACTCTTACTGTCTATCAGGGATTGAGATTAGGTAGTCTTTTAAGTCAAGAGACTCTCTTACCCCTCTTCCAATGGAAACAAGCCTCTCTTTGGGACAAGTCAAACATCCAGAATTCAGTCAGTTTCCTCTTTCTTGGAGCACAGAATTTTTTGCTTGGGTCCTTTTTCTAGAAGCAACAGATTTTTCTCTTTGTCTGACACACGAGAGTATTTCCTACTCTTCTCTCAGAGAAAGATACATTCTGCTTTTTCCCCTTCCTAGAAACAAGAACTTTTGTCTTATCCCTGATGATGTGGACATTGACTGCTCCTTTCTCAGGCTAGGGTTCATGGAAAATGCATGATTTTGGTCCTGTGTCCCAGTATTTGCTAGTCATATCTTGCAAGCCTGTACCACTGAGAAACTCTAGTTTTCTCCCCTGCTTCAGTCTTATGAGTACTCAGTGGAAACCTTTACAATGAGCTTTTGAATTAGTGTGAAATAACATTTTGCCTTTACTCCAAGTTATTTTAGACTCAGTAAGCCTTTAAGAAACCATTAATATTTTAGCTGATTTCTTTCCATGAACTTGGAAATGACCACATTCCTCTCTTATGCTTTGCAAAAGATGAAGTATTTTATATATTCTATTACTTCTTAGAGTCTGGTCACTGTATGAAATTCAGTTCAACTGATTGGACTTGCAAATTCAACTTTCTGATAGACTCAGAAAATTTTATGATTTTGATTATCTGCTATCTTTCAATGTTGAAAGTAAAATTCTCATGGAACTTTCTAAATTTCTAATCATAAGTGTTGTCATATTGCTCAAGCTTTCTGGAGACAATTTGTAGAATTTAATTCAAATTACAAAGGAACTATTGAAATTAAAGTATGTATGTAAATACAGTAAATAATCTTAAAAATATAACATAGTTTAAAAGGGTACTAATTACAAGTGTCCATTGCATTGATTATTGCTTTTATGAGTGTTCAAAATTATGCTTTTCTATGGTTGGAAATAAGACACTTTATTTTTTCACTCTGGTTCTCCTGTCTCCAACTATTGCCCAAGTAAGTCTATAAATATCCAAGTAGACTTTTGTAATTCCAAATGACATTTTAAATTGTGGAAGCTCTTGATTATTTTTAGTAATTTCTTATATGATTTAATCTCATAGCATTTACATAACCAACAATAATGCTACTCAATATCTGGTTATTTCTGTACAAGTCATGCTGAAAATCTAAGAGGTATTATACTCTATAAATGTTTTCTAAAATATATTCAGCTTCAGATCTTCATGCTCTTAGTGGTACCCGCGATGGGATGGCTTAGATTCAGATATTACCACATTGAATTAGGATGAGATTTTATTCTCTGACTGTAAAATACTCTCCCCAAGTTTCTCCTGTGACTTCATAACTCTATTTACTCCTAGATTAGACTTCATTTTTAATTTCTTTTTTCAATGTTTATGAGTATTGACATGTGCAATATGAAAAAAAAATTGCATCCCAACTATAATGATTTAGGTTATTTTCATTTAAATATCTTTAAATTTAGTAATAAAAATAACAAGTCTCTCTCTCTATATATATATAATTTGGCAAATAAGATTTTAAGTAACTGCTAGCCCATATAACATATAATGGTAATGGAATTACTGTATATTCATGCTGCTTGATGTGGATACTAGTCATATGCGAATATCCAGCATTTAAAATATGACCACCACTATTAAAAAAATTAATTTCCATATGTTGTTTAATCTTAATCATTTTAAATTTAAATAGTCACTTGCAGTTAGTGGTTACAGTACTGAACAGGCAAGTTATAAAGTACACAAACACATGGAGGTAACTCAGAGATTATTACTGTGTTTTGAATAATAATTCTAATTTAACTAGATGTACATGAGAAAGATAATTTAAGGTAAAAGGAAAGAAGAGAAAGTTACAGAAGTGTAAAGGAACATAAGCTGAGAAACTATAAGCTTTCCTAGTGAGCCAGCTGATATTATGTTAGATATAAACACACAGTGAGGAATTAAAAGAAAGAAGGTAAATGGAGGGTTTTTTCTGTAACACAGAGGAATTTAGATTTCACTCTGCTGTTATGGAAGGTGAGTAAAGAATTCAAAAGGAACTAGAACAAAATCATAAAGGGTTATTAGGAAGACTTTGTTTTGAAATTAGACAGATGCAGTTGAAAATTAAGTAAGGACTTGAAAAATTACATAATAAATAAAGTGATTCAATGGATTAAGGGAATGTATGAAATATCCACAGCATCTTTGAGATATCTCAAAGATATCTCATACATCTCATACATTCTATTTTTTAAAAGCAATCAGCTAATTGACCATAAAGAACATCATACATAATCCCACACAAATGTAAAATTTTCAAGGTCAAAGTCTCATCATAAAAACTGTAAGAAGTTTGTAAAAGCTTAGTAAAGAGCCAGAAAAGTGTCACATGATATGACATTTAATAATATATAGTTATTATAGCCAAAATATCTTCTTTAGCTCCCTCAATCTAGCATTTGTAAATATGTGTTCTGACCATGTGATAGTATCCACAGCTCCTGTGGTAAATGACATGGTCAAAAGGATTAAGTAAAACACTCAAGTAACCTTAAACAAAAGACTGCTGTTTACTGTCCATCTCCATGTATGCAGTTAAATAAAAACAGTTCTTAATATCTTCCTCATGCTCTGAAAATAATTCTACCATTATTTGAGTCTTGTTAATTTTGGTTTATATTTTACTGTCTCTCCAATTCCCGTATGTATTTCCCTGATAGCCTAAACAAATGCTTAAATCATATTTACCATAATTAACCCAGTTACATTCCCTTTGTTTTTAATTCTTTCTTATTAATGATTCTTCTCTACAACTTATATTTTCCACTAAACCTATTCATTGGCAGGGTGCACTGGATAATTATAGTCTTTGAAAAATGGAGCAACTGTTCTACATTACCAAACAACAAAATAATTTGATTGATTTCCGGTAGTCAGGTTTTCAAAATACTTCAAAGTCATATTACATGCTTTTAATCAATTCAGTGAAAGGTTAATATTTTGAAATCTAAGGGCTCTATATATTTCAACTATTATTTTGAATAATAGATATTCATTTCAAACAAAATACATTTCATATTTGTAGTATTTGGTTAATGCATTAACATCCTTTGCTTCTGAAAAAAAAATTGTATTTAAGATTTAAAGCACAGAAACATTTTAAATATGAGATACTACACAAGCTGAAAAATACATACATGTGCAAACCAAATAATCATTTTAAGTATATTTAGAATTACAGTTTGAGATATTGCATAATAATTTTATGCATACATGTAAAGTACACTAAACTGGCTTTCTAATGAAATTATTTCAGAGTAATATTACTTCTCAGGTGAGTGAATTTGATAATAAAAGACCTAAAAACAGCTTCTCTGAAATAATTTAATGACATTGTCCTGGAAAGAGCATTATGCACAGACTCAGCTTGTTTCAAAACTACATTTATTGTATACCGAAGATACCTGAAAAGAGACTAACTGGCAGAGAGACATTGCTGGTTAGGTGAGTGGGTAAAGCATTTCTTATGTTTTGCAAGCACCACATATCATTACTTATGGCTGACAATACAAAAGGAGGGTAAGTTCTACAAAAATGGCCAATGAGGAATTCAGACAAAATTAACATTTTTATTGTATTTCTTGCAAAGTATCAGCAAGCATTTCATAACAAAGATTTTATAACTGTAGCAATTTTTTTACCATCCTTTTGTTATGTGTTCCATTGAAAAATCTAAATGTCTCTAATTTTCCACAGTATTTATTAAAACCAACTGCTATATATATCATTATATACTATATACCAGGTAATCATTGTTTAATTATTATTGGCTCTATTTACTTGATATTCTGTTTTAAAAGATAAAAAGAATCAAGTCTTACTTTTATTAAGGAAATTAAAACAGCTTAAATTAAGTAGTTTGACATTATATATAAAAAAATATTTAAAGATGGAATGAGCTTGATTTTTCTGATGAATGACCTTTTACAGGAAATTTAAATTTTTAATTAGTAGAGTGTTTGCAAGATAGTAAGCACTATTGAGTGAGTGGTGTATCCAAAGTGCTCAACTTGATTGTTGATTCATCCCTCTATCATTTGTCATATTCAAAACATCCAGGAAAATGAAAATCTGCTTTGAAAAAACTATGCAATTGTTATTTTAGAACAATGCATATCTGACGTTTAAATTGCTCTCCAAGAACTTGTATAGCATATAGACAATGATAGACCCAAACCGAAAAGGTTTGTGAATTTTTTAAGCTAAGAATTTTACAAGTGAGTTTTCCAATCTGCATGCGTTTTCCAAACTGTAAACAGTGACGGAAAATAAACATAAACATTTCTGAGAGATGATTTTACATTTTGCCACTTACTTGTCACAACCTTCCACCTTAAAGTAATATTTCTGACTTCTTACCTTAACTGACCTATCACTAGTTTTCTTTCCCAATTTCATGCTTCACTGTGATCACTAACAAAACAGTCTACATTTCTTAGCTGGGAGGTAATAGCATTTCTGAATGACCTGAAATCCTTTGGAGTTGTATTCTACCTGATTTTCAAGGGTGTTTAATCCATTTGTATGCTTCAAATTTTCCATTTGAATTTGCATTAGGTCATGTAATATCAGTATCTTCTGTGTCACCTGATGTAGCAATAACTTTATATAATGTGACACTATGTAATGTACAGTTTAAAAAAGGAGCTCTTTTCTTCTACAGCAGTGGGATCTAATGAAAACTACATCTGTCCTGCACCATTGATCTACTTAATGGATATAACTACTAACTAAAAATATCCAGCTAGTCTCACATTCTTTAGTATGTAATTATTACATACTGCGCATTCTAATTTGCCACACCATTTTTGTGCTACAAATGTTTTACTTACATATAAAGTTATATAGAAGCTAATACATCAAAACAGTAAGAAAAAAATTGAAATTCTACTTATGAGAGGTAACCGATTAGGAATGTAAAAATAGTGAAATTATCACCGATTTTCTCTTACATATTTCCTTGAGCAATGAATCCTAGGGATGAAGAATTATTCCTAGCTGAAATTTGATAGGAAAAGCATGGTAAATTCTATCTTTAAGTTGAGACTCTGAATTAACTTCTAGTGTAGACTCTGAATTAACAGTTAGAGTAGGGATCTGAAAAAAATGAATCATGGGCCAAATCTGGCCCACATTCTATTTTTGTAAGAAAAGTTCATTGGAACACAACCATTGATTCTGGTTGCTCTGAGAATGCAAAGGCTACCTTGCAAATGTAAACACAGTAGTTGCCACAAAGAGTATGTCCCACAGAACAGATAGATTAACTGATCATTTGCAGAAAATGTTTGCTGACCTTTACTCTATTTATGAACTGTGAACAGTTGGTTTGCTGATGATATAAATAGACACTATCATAAGAGTTCTTTATGAGACAGCATAATTTTAAAAATAAAAATATTGAAAAGGCTAAAGAAGCTAAAAAGATCCTTGCAAATCTAGGAAACAACTGTCTCATAATTGAAGGAGTTTGTGTTTCTTATTTGGTAGGCTGCCCCTTTATTTTTATAAGATAAACCCTTAGAAAGATCGCTCCACTTACTTCTAAGGAAAGCTGGGCAGTCATTTGAACTTGTTAGAAGACATTTCAGTCCTAGAAAAGAATCAAAGATGATGTCTAGCATACACTGCTGTTCCCATACTTCTCCATGGGGCAAAACCTACCCTAGGTTTTACCCTTTAACCAATTTTGGAACTGATTTTTGTGAGCACTTTAGGAACATCTCTATGTTCTATTCCAAAATGATATTGGGAAAGAAAAATTCTAGAATTCTTTTTGACAAAAGAACATTTCTGAAGAGCTATAAACTATGACATGATATTGGGGCAGCTGATGAATGGGCTAATCAATGCAAGACTGAACAAACATTTTAAGAGCAGCCTGTAGTGAAAGGTATACATTCAATTCCACCAGCCTCTGATGGTGAACACACCCTATGGAAGATATTCTCTCAGAGGCGGTCTAGTGTGACAAGGAGTAAACGCTAACATATACATTGATTTGATATGGAAATGAACCTGCTCCTTGCTGTCTTCTAATGACTTCTAATTTATTTTCTATTATTTATTCTATCATTCACTATTTTTATCATTATTTATTGTTATATTATTTAAGTTTCCTTTTCATGGGAACTATTATAAATATGTTCTACTGGAGGCAACACTGAAATTTAATTACTAAGGCTCTCCATCCACTGGATAAACAGCATTCAGTTCCAAAAGTCCAGCAATTGCTCCCTTGGGAACCTACCCTAAAGAGACCTCAGTGCTTGTACAAAGGGACACCTGTGCTCGATATTAATTGCAGCACTATTTCTAATTGCAAGGGCATGGATGCAACCTAGATATCTGAAAACAGATTACTGGATAAAAAAATAATGCAGTATATATACACAATGGAATATTACTCAGAAATTAAAAATGACAAATTGAATGATTTTATGAATACATTGGTGGGTTTAGAAGAAATCATATTTGCAGAAACAAGTCAAAAAGAAAAAAGACAGAAACCAAATGGTTTCACTATTATATGGGGCATGGGAAAGATAAACAAAAAGTCAGGAAGAAAAGTCAAAACAAGCCAACAACCAAATTAAAGTACACAACCCGGGGGGTGGGGATGGACAGGAGGGGGGTGAACCCCAGAGATCACAAAGATGTGCAATTTATATATAAATAAATTATTTAATATTTAAAAAAAGGAAAAAATAAAACAAAAGTCAGTATTAGCTGGTTGGCTCATAGAATCAGGATCAATTTGAGTATCTGCTGGACCTTTCCTTATCTTCTGTCTCTTCTGGAAGTACCAATCACTGAAAGAAAACGAAACATAGACAAAAACAAAAAACATTCTCCCTCATAGGAATGTTAGCTCGGTGAGCATCTTCAGTCTATAGCTGGCTATGTGAAAATGAGGATATCACTTTGCCTTTACCTTTTCTGACTCGGTCCACTTTGTGGAGGGTGGTGCAAACATGTCTGCCTCTAATTGTCCACCTAGGAAGTGCTATGTGTGTAAGGCCAGCCTCAGCCTTCTCAGAACTACACATCACTTCCAGTGCCTGAGGGTTCACATTCACATATGTCAATTTAGTCAGTTCTTTCAATTGTAAGTTTCGTCTCTTCAACGAGTTCTGGCTACCCTGAGGATCCAGTATTAATTTTCAGTTCTTATCTTCTCTTTTCTACAAGTACCAACCACTAAGTTCTGGCAAAACTTTCTGCTGTAAACATCAGGGTATAACAATGCATGGAAAATCTCTTCTTTCCCTGATAATTTATGCTGAATAAGGCTCCAATGTTAACTAAAGTTCTTAAAATGCTTTTATATATTGGAAATATGATCGGTGCCTACCTTTCCTAGCTTCTGTAACAAACTCCATATACTTTTGTCTTGGAGTAGTATTTCTTCCTGCTTGTTTGGTTGTTACACCCATCTTGGGATTTTTGAGTGCTTCCATAATCATATCCATATCAAAAGTGTTGACAAATTTATTAATTGGCCCTGATTGTCTGTTGCCTACTTGTGTCTTTGCCATTAGTTAGGTTTCTCTCTACTCCCTAAGCCCTCTAGCTTCGTTTGAATTTGTTTATCTCCATTAGAAACTTCCACTGACATCAGATCCAATAATCAGTCAGGATGTACTGATACTATTTAAGTCTCAGGAGGTATCAGTGAACACTTGCAGATAACCTATGTTCCTGGCTTGAAACACCTTGCAGCTCTGCCTCCACAGTATACACATCCCCTTAAGACACTTCAGTTCAGGTTTGAAAACAGGATACTGAATCCATTAATTAAAATATATTTTGGTTACCTCAAAATCAGTTCTTTAAGTTAAAATAGGAACCCAAAAGCTCATACACATGCAGATTTGCTATTATGTATGTATGGTTGTCTAATACATCCTGCAATTTTTTTGAGGAATTGATGATATTCAATCATTAAATTTGAATTTATATCTATGACCTTTCAGAGCTCTCTAATCCCAGTCTAGAAGTAAAACTAAAAGCAAAGTCTGTACATTAAAGTCCCTTTGTCTTCCAAGTTCTGTGTCCTATAGACTAACTATAGGACTAAATGCTAAATAACTAAATGCTATTCCCAATCAATAGTGTGTAGATCAATGTTTTGTGAACATTTTATCAAATATAAGTGACATACTTTAAAATATTATCTTTTGGAGAGCCTAACAGATGTGTACAAAACTCTTCATAAACAATTTTCATGATGTGTATACATCATGAAAAAAAGCATGAAATAGTCCATTCAGGGTGTTCTTCAAGTGTTCTCTACATGCATCTCATGAAGCTAGATGTTCTCAGAAAGTCACCTACATCTACAAGAAGACTCTGGAGTTTTAAACCTGCTAAGTATTGCTTTCAGGATTAGTTCTCAGTGCCACCAAATCAGTCCTTTTTTTCCTTAACTGTGTTAAACAATTGGCCTTTGGGATTTGAGAGGTATGAAAGCTGTGTTCCTTTGTTTCTATTCATTGCCCAGAAACAAAGGTTTTCTTTTCCAAAAGCGTTAAATCATGAAAGCCAATCCATCTCCTCTGCCCTCTTTAAATCATTTACTTTTGATCAAAATGGCAAAAGGGCAGTACAAAGGTGTGCTCCACCATTCACTACATCATGGCCCTGACTAGGTCTGACTATGATTACTTGGGATCACGGTTACTCTAAAGGGACATGGATAGCATTTGATACTTTCCTTCTGGACAAGGCGGTGAAGAGCTGTAGATCTCCTGTGTGGTGTGTGTGGATCAGGTTCATTCATTCACCTATTGAGCAAAAATTAGTGAAAACCTGCTAATCAGCACTGCTCTGTGCTAGGTACTGAGGAAAGTGATTTGATATGAACCTTCTTCTCAGGAATTTTATCATTTCATCTAAAATATATGTGACAGATTAGCTATTCATCCCCAAAACATACAAGAGAAAGTAAAAGAGATAAGAGAAGGAACTAAGAATAGACTTCCAGAAGAAAATATTACATGAGTCAAGAATGAAGGAATAAGGGGGCAAAGGGCAAGTGGGGGGAGGGAGAGTACATGTAGGACAAGTAGAATTTAAATGTATTGCACACATTACAACTTCATAACTTCATATAAAAGAGAATATATATATATATAATTAGTATTCATCCTAGATTAGGTATCACACAGCTAATTTCCTTATTACAGAAAAGTTCTATAAATTTCCAGGACAGAAATAATTAACTCTACACCAAAATTGTTTCTCATTTTTTTCTGGGATGTTAGAGGCAAGTTTATCTAAGAAAAGGGAAATGAAAGGTAAGAAATAAAAGGAGATGGAACAGGAGGACAATCTTAATTGACCATGCCCAGGAGGAGGATAAACTATCTGTTCCTCCTTTTTTTTTTTTTTTAATTATTTGGATAACCTATGAACTACTATTAAAAATGTTTTTTGTTTCTTTCCTTGTAGTTCCTTAGAATAGTTGTATATATATAATATATTATATAATATATTATATATATATATATTGCTAGAGATACTTATTTCTAATATGAAACACCTGTTTTTCTAAATACATGAACAATTGAAATTATATAGAGTACTAACACTTTATAGGTTTCTTGTAGACATAAAGAAAATGTTCAAAAAGACAATATTAAGAATTAACCCAAATCCCATGAATCATGATAATTTACTTCCACAAATATTAGATCAATGACTTATAACGTTCTGTGGAAAACACCTAAATTAAAATTTAAGAAGCAATATTTATTTCTCATTTTGTTGATATTTTAAAGCATGATTTCCACTTAACAATAAAAAATATTCATTTAGTAAATTACTAAATGATTTAGTAAGATCAATAAAAATAAGACATCATAGAGAAACATATTCAAATAGATTACATGATAAGGAGAAAAAATACAAATAAAGGTAGTCTCTGGTATCCCATCCCATTATCACTAATCGTTTGTTATTAATTAACATAACCCTTGCTGTTTTGTGAAAATCCAACTGGGAAAAATTTTTCAAGCACACCTTCATTGGAAAGATCTCATTGATCTTTCCAATTTTTTTCTGCTTTCTTTCCTCCACCTTACCTGCAAGAAAGAGAAAAAAAATCCCTATCACAGTGTGAGACTGCTGGTGTGTATAAAAACCCTTGACTGTCATTTTCCCAGGAGCTGTTTCCCTGCTGGTCAGTTCTATGTCTCTTCCACTCCCCTTCTCCTCAGGTAGCTGGCTACTAGATGTTTACTGATTAATTTGCATCAAATGTTCTCCTAGCAACCAACACTGGGATAGGATTAGATATTTGTGTAAAAGACTGTTTTCTGTTAAAGAAGCTTAGGCTTTCTAAAATACCATAAACAGAAACTAATAGTCTTTAAGCAAAGCTATCATGTGATTCAGAAATGTTTTTAAAAAATCAATTGTCTTTTATTATTGTTTTTACTGGGGAGAATAAGCCATTTTTCCATCTTAAAAATTTATATTCGTGAATATACCTCCATTTGTAATGCAATTAATCTTGACAATGAAGGAATATGTCTTTGGTGGCACAGAGGAGGGTAGATCTGCACTTTAAATAAATCCACAAAGAATTTGTGTCAATTATCAGTG
This sequence comes from Uropsilus gracilis, assembly GCA_004024945.1. Classification (NCBI taxonomy): domain Eukaryota; kingdom Metazoa; phylum Chordata; class Mammalia; order Eulipotyphla; family Talpidae; genus Uropsilus; species Uropsilus gracilis. Next base: position 26,330 of record PVHY01001101.1, on the reverse strand, counting down.
CAGGACATAGAAAACAAATAGGTCTGGTGTCTAATGATCAGTTTAGAGAACACAGGAATTTTTTCTCTAAAACATCATAATTAATTTTATTTTCTTAATAAAAATTATATGAAAACTGAAAGTTTCAATTGAGATTTATTTTACCACTCAAAAAGTGCTCCATATCCAGAGTCCTGAAAAGGTGCTATCTGACATAATAAATTCCAACATCACATTTATTACATTTCTTCATCATTTTTACTTTGTATATGCATTATTTCAGCTATTCCTGTTCTATCATCTCACTAACATTTCTGGCTTTACAGTACCACCCATTCCAAATTATTCATAGATCTCAAAACTGATATCAGTATTAGGCATTATTTGATGGAGAAAAGAGACATAAAAGAAAATATGACGTGTACAATAAATCATCTCTAATAACATTACATAAACTAACCAACAACGCACAATGATTATCTTAGCAGGGCTTTGAAAAAAAGGATGAAATATCTTATTTTGTCCCGTAAAGATTTTAGTCTGGCAAACAAAAATACCAAAGTAGAAATTAAAATGACATAATAAGATCAATATCAGTTATTAGATTATTAAATTAAAAGTTATAATCTTGATGTGCTGAGATATTTTACAATTAAAGGAATGTGAGATATAAAAATAAAAACCTACAGTCTATTAATTTGGTAAATATTCTATTAGATAGAATAGAATATTTTCACCGAGGAAACAATAATTTAATGTGTTTCATGAGAAAATCATCACTAATTCAGATATGATGTCTTTTGTACCTAAAATATTAGAAGCATATGTATTCAACTTTTCTTATGTATTATTTATAATTTTTGTAGGTACTTTTTAAACTTTACCTGTACTGTCAAGAAATCTGAATTGTAAACACTCATCATTTATTTAAAGTTTCAAGACATTTTAATTAGGTATATTAAAAATATTATTCAAATGTTAGCAATTAAACCAACAGATACTATTACATTTTAGTATCTTATAGATCATTGTAAGGTAAAAAGAAGTATTTACTTTCAGTATCAGAGACCTTACAAAATCCTGTCTAACTGTTGAACTAGATATTATTATTCTCAAAACTACAGATCTTATCTGAGATTTAGCTGTTAAGTACCTGCTAAAAATGATAGTGAAAGGCAAAGTTGAAGTTGAAATTCACAACAGTAAAACCACAAATCTTATATCCTTTCACTTTGTCCTACTGGTTCCCAAAATTATGGAGTGAAACCTTCTTTCGGTCACTTTGTTCATGCTCAAATTTCCCAAACTACCCAAACTAGGCTGAACTTTAAAACTTCCACAATTCTCTTTCTGATGCCTTATCTTTCATTTTCAGGTAGTTGTGGCAAAAGCAATATGATTGATTAAACTGTTTTAAATGTTTAAGTAGTAGATCTGATGAATTTGAGTGGCAACATTGAGTGTGTGAATGTGTTTGTATGTAAAAAGATTAGTTCATGTAAATTTATGAGCAAATACATGCACAATCATACATACACAAAGAGTCTTTTCTTCATCCTCTTTGCATAGCTTTGATAAAAAATGTTCTGCTAATGAGATTGAGGGATAGATGTCCTAGATATTCACCTATGAAAGGGTCCCTGATCAATCATTTAGGTTAAGCTACTGGCTGTTGTAAAATCATAACTGCTATTTACAATGTATAAGAAAATGTAGGAAAAACAAACTTGTTTTACTTCCTTACTGAGTAGAACTGAGCAAGAGACTTAGACAGCAAATCTTGAAAAAAAAAGTAGCATTACAAATACACATTCAAAGATGTCACCCACATTTTGAAGAGTACCTCATTAAGAAATATGAGTTAAACATGTAATTTCAAAACACTGGCAAAAAATTGTCCAAAGTTCTATAAGAGGGAGGCAGTATTAAAAGACAAAATGACCTTTTATATATGTTCTTTATATCAAAAATGAAAAGCAAAATTAAGAGCAATGGTTTATACAGCTCAACCAGCTGCCTTTTCCAAAGGTAAAAGCAGGAAGTGACACCGAATAAATAGTAAAAGGAGTAAAATACAACAAGTACTAAAATAAATTCGAAAAGATATGGATGGTTTAATACCAAAAACTGAAAAACACTTAAGAATTCAAGAGAGAAAAATAAATGGAGTTGCACTTTAGTTGTGTATCAACACGCAGTAGAGTGGTCTGAAGACCCGGAGAATCTGTGCATTAGGAAAAGTAAATCTTTTTAGAGATAACCTGGCCACCGTTCCTAACCCATTAGCGAAACTGTGGATCCGTTTTATCAGAAATGCTGTAGCGCAGGAAGAAAAATCTATTTTATTAAACATTAAAATGATTTTGTTATTTTTTCTTATATAATTATTGTACCGCTATTGGCTAAGGATGACAGTGGTTGGTAAGCTCATCATACCTATTTCCAGAGACGCCAGTCTAGTTTCTGGCACCTAAGAAACTCCAGCTCTGCCCAGATCAACGTAGCTTTCCCTCCTAACCTCAGATCATTTTTAATCTCTAACTTCTCTCTCAGTGTCAGTATTTCCCTGCAATTTCTGCCATCAACCCTGGTACCTTCAGCCCACTGGATCTACTCATTCAACCAGACTTCTAATCCTACTGTATCGATGATCATAATAATTTAAGAAAACTCATAAACACCATTAAATTCAGGCTCTGCAAAAATAAAAATTCCAGCACCCCACTCTTGTTACATTTCCTCATCCTCTTATTTTTGTCAGCATCATTTCAACCGTAACTGGGCTTTCATCTCATTAAGTGTTCTGACTCCACATCCCACACTTTTCTCACAGTATATTAACTTCTTGAATTTACTACTTTCTGTTACTGATGGAGATCTCAAAGGTTTTAGTTCAACCAGTCCTCCTTCTTTACTCCAGCTTCTACATGCAAGGAATTCAACAGAAAACGTATACTGTTTCCCTATTTGAGTTACTAATGGGATACATTTCCTTTATAAAGTTCTTCCTCATTTCAACTTGTTCCAGTCAATTATGACTTTCCTTTATTTGCCATTGGTCAGCTATATTCTGTTCCTTTAAGCCCACATTCAAGAAACGCACTGTCAATTTTAAAAATTTGTCTAATGGTATGCTAGTTTATATTCAGTCAACAATAACCTGAACACCTTAATTTGCTGATTTTTAAGCTGTAGGTTTTCCAGCCATGGGTCATTTCAAGGTAGCAAAGTGACATCACTAAATGTAAAGCAGGGACACAATGTGTAATGTAAATAGCACAGTTTATAGCATTTCCATCTGATACAATATTGTATCTGTTCTTGAACATAACAGATATAAAAAGGCTAGGGTATAGATAATAATAAAATAATCTGGAATTGATAAAAGTGATGAATGCTGAGTATTTCCTACTTTTGTTTCATATAATTTATCTATCCATAGATTTATTTATGTTTCAGTAAATGCCATGTTTAACAACTGACTCCCAAAATTCCTGAAAGTGTGACAATTAACTCTTGATAGTATTTACTGGTCATCACCTGCACATCATTGCTTCATCTGCTGCAAAACTGAATTTATCACTGGGCATGGTGGAGCATGCCTGTAGGTGGCAGCTTAGGAAGCCATGGCTGGGGGCAGGGATCATGGTTTGAGTTCCGCCAGGGGAACATAGCAAGACCTAGTCCCAAAAAAATAGCTGGGTGTGATGGCACGTGCCTGTAACCCCAGCTACCTGGGAAGCAAAGGCTGGGGATTGCTTGAGTCTGTGGTAGCCAGACAACATGAGCCTGCGGCTTCACAGGCAAAAATAGTGAGACCAACAAACAAACAAACAAACAAACAAACAAAAAAACTGCATTTCTCTTTGCCAATGATCCTTTCTCATGTTTTACTGGCAAAATAGACTTTTTGTGATTTCTTCAATTTCTTGCCTCTGTGTCCATGAATTTCTTTGCAATTTTATTCACACTGACCTCATTTCCAGCTATCCCAAGAGTTCTTTATTCTGTTCAAGATGGATTCTTTCACCTTAGTTGTTATGATTTCCTCCCACTAACCCCAGAACTCTGTGTCCTTGGCACTCCCTCTTGCCTTTATTTCCAAATATCTTCCATCAATGAAATTAAAAACAGCCCTTGACCCGTGGTCCTGTGTTTACCTCTAGTCATATGCACTTCTTAAACCTGCATGAAATTTTTATCAGGATTTTCTACAGGAAGAATTGTTCTTATTAGCAGTCTCTTCATTCTTTGTTTTTGTTCTCTAATATCTAATATCTCTATTATCTAATTAGTGTGGGCTAAGGAAACAAACAACAACAGCACCCTATCACTTTCCAATTGCCAAACCTCAGAGATTATTTTCTAGTTTGCAAATTGCTTTTTACAAAATTCTTTCATTTTCCTTTCCCTTTGAAGTTTCCTCTCTTTCTGGAACTGCTGTTTTGGAGACCCGTGAACCTCTGAGGCAACAGGCAGAACATGCTCCAATTCATGAACCAGCTGATCAACCTGGCACTCGATGAAGCTGGTCTCCAAGAAGCCCAAAGGCTGCTGATCAAGCATCTTAGAGGTGTGCTACCACAGAGGATGAGAGAGCTTTATCTTTTTCATACGTAGGTGGTAGAGAACCTTTGTTATTACCTTGACAGGGGCTGAGCACTTGGCAAAACAACTTGCTCTGAACTGATGCTCACTTTTGTTATTGCTGCTGCTTGTGACAGCCTAAAAGCAGAACCTGAGACCTGGTACCGGGCAAAAGAAGATAAGGCATAAAAGGGGAATCAGCAGAAGAAGGAACATGCTCAGAAATGTCAATACACGTGACTCCTATTGAACGAGGTAGAGGCAAAATATTGCTCAAATAAAAATAAGACCTTGAGTATCAGACATTAAAAAATAAGATCTCCAGCATGTTTAAATTTAATAGAGGTGTGTACTCACACACATGCACACACACAGAGTCCAGATAAGGCATGTTTTCGAATTTTTGGTGATCTGAAATTATCTCCATAGTTTAATTTTCTTCCTCCAAATCTAAGCCAGGAGATGGCTTAGAAGGAACAGGGTCTACTGTGAATGCTGGCACCAATATGGAAACTGTGAGGCACCATGTAGGGAATAAGAGGTAGTTAAGTTCTGACATCAAAGAAAACAGTAACTTCAGATAGGGGATGACCATAACATATATAGACACATGAATGGCAGACAACAGGAAGGTAACATGAAATGCTGGCTGCCACTAGACTATATAATAGTATAATGTACTGGTAGGGTGGCCAATATTGGTCTAGAGAGTCTTCGAGCACTCTTCAATAAAACCATGTGTTTAAAACCCAATGACTTAGCATTTCAATTTCTTATCAGGGAATCTGTCCAATTTGTATACTTCTCAGCTCCAGAGGTTTCCTTCCCATAGATAGCACAAATATGCTCTCTATGAAATGATCAAAGTTTATAGAGACACATATTTCAAATAAATAAGTTGCTAAATCTACAACCATTTAAAAGAATGTATGACAGTTTTCCATAAAATACATACAATTAATTAATATAGATGGTCATATACATTCCCAATAAAAGGATGAAATACCAGGAATCTCTATGTATGACCTGTTTTCAATCCAATCATCTCTTATGTTTAAAAACCTTTAAAAATGTATAGAGACAAAAGAAAAAACTTTTCAACCAGCTTTATCATACATAAAATCTTATCCTTTCTTATCTTGTTTCTTAAATTATTTTTCTTAACCTGTCAATGAGATTTTTTCCCCTGACCTCTCATAATTCAATATCCAGATTTCAGAAAAATGGCTGTTTCCATCTGTTCCACTTGGTGTAATCAATATTTAGTTAAGTTCATGCATAATAATGAACTTGTATCTCCCAGAACGTGCTCCGTCAAATTTTGGTATATAATTTTGTCCAGGATCAAGACCTTGACAGAAGGATATCTGCATTTTCATTTTATTTTACAAGGGATGTGGGAATGCTGACTACCTACTTTCTACTTTTCCCTCCATTACTGCTTTATAAAGGGAAACATTCTGCCACAGTGAAATAGACATGTGTTTCAGAAAATTCTCCCTTTAGGCTCAAACATGGTCTTCTAACTTCAATAAATGAAGGCAGCATAGTTTACAGAATTGGTTTCTCACTAAGTGCTTAAGTTGAATCAGCTTTTTAGACGCCTTCAGATTTTTAAGGGAAGCAAAAGACAAAGCATTATTCCAGTATCACGAAAACACTTGACTGTAGATAATTGTCTCATTGAATTTGCATTCCATTGCATACTAAATTGAAATATAGCAATATGCAATAGGTGAGCCCAATAGAAGACTTCCTATGAAGCAATGAAGTGATGGATTAGCTAGAGGAAGGAAAGACAGGACTAGGAGGTATGACAGTGGATTTGATAGCTTGAAAAGTTTGGAGTTCAAGTTATCAGCCTTTCTTTCTGTATCACCACTAGCTCTTCTTCTCCTGGGGGTGGGGGGGGTATTCCAGGCAGCCTAAGAAATCAGCCGACAAACCTCATTATTGATGGCGTCAGGTGGTAGATCAATGCTGGAGAAAAATCAATGGTAAAAATATTTTTCAGTGGTGCATACAGATGAAGAGCCTCAGCAGTATTTCTTGATGGAAACCACAAAAGTATGCAGCCACTCCCAGCAGTCACCACTTCATAGGAGGCAAGAACTTATCTTGTGCTTTAGGGATTCTAATTTGCCCCAGATGGCTCCCTGTGTTGTAGAGTACATGGCTGTTTGCTACAGAAAAAAAAAAAAAAAAAAAAAAAGAAGAAGAAAAGAGGTGGAGAGTCTGTTATAAGCAAAATGAAGTTTCTCATGTAGTGTTTTGTTTAATGACTACTCACTACATGTATGGATACTTAATAACTGTAAGATTGGAAATTTTGCATTAGAAAACAAAGCTAAATGAAGAGCATGCTAGATTTTCATTTGAAGAGAATATTTGAGGGGGATTTTCACTGCATGGAAAGATTAAAGTTTGAAAGGGAATCTGATGTCAATGATTGCTTACTTAGGAATGGAGAGTGGAGAGCTTAGTTTATATCTAGTCCAAATACTTTTACAGTAAATGAGAATTTTCTTTCTAAATTATAGGTCATGGCAGGTAGAGCATGCTCTTATCCCAAAATTTATGGACCCAGTGAAAATGTATGAAATAAGACTAAATTTATTTCTGGGTTAAGTTTGTGTGTGGAGGAGCAAGTTGAAATGGAGGATATTTGGTTGAAGGATAAAACTACAGAAGGTTTATACTACAGCCAATGAAATATAGTTTTACATAGTCATATTAGTGTGTTCCAATACTCTGAGAGGTGCTCTAAAAGTCTTATATAAATAATTGTGAAGTCATTTTATTAAAAAGATTTCCCAGAATTGTGTGATCTTCAGGAATCACAAAATATGGTTTGGTCCTTTGGTATTACGTAGTTGAAATCTAAGTTTATTTCCTCAATGGCCAGAAAAACACATATTCTTCTACCAGAATTTTGTCCTTATCAGGAGAGAAAAATTTACCTTCTTAAGCTAGACTAACTACATGACTTTCACCAAAGAAATGGAGAAGAAAAACCCCTTCAAGGAAAACAGTACAGAAATCCTACTAAGCCTTCATTTTCTTTCTTAGACAAAATATAATTTACCAAGTATTATTCCTACAAATAATTTATAAACTGATAAATTCTTTCTGGTTTTCACATAGTAACTTAGAACAAAACACCCAGAGTTGTCCTTAAGGCTATGAAGAGAGGAGAGCTGAGATGTCTATGGGCTTTTCCAGAGAAAATTTTGAATGGATAAGACTAGAGAGAATTGGTAGTAGAAATTTAAAGAGAAAAATAAGTTGATGAAGTTCAGGGGTCTCCAAGAAGACAGAAGCAAGACTAGAGGAGGCAAATCAGAGTGGCTGAAATAACTGGGGCAAGAACCAATGTGGATATGATTCCTAGCACTTCATGCTCAAGACAACTCAACAAAAAATATCATTGGCTCTTTCTCTTCAATAATCCCAGAACATTTTCCCTTAAGTTCTCTTCTACCACAATCACTCTGATCTGAATTATCCTTTGATACCTGTTTATTTCAGCCACCTTCTCAATCCTCACTCATATCCCTGCTATTCTCTGGATAGCAATCACAGCGACTTGTTGAGAGAAGTGAAATTATGTCTTTCTCTACTCAAAATGTAAAATCTAATCCTAAAAATGGAACACAGATTTTTTTGTGACCTTCTTTTCGCACCTAATCCCTCCATCATCTTTCACCCTTACTCTACTTCTTTCTCCCTTGAATGCTTTGTTCCCATAAATTGAACATCCTTCTGCTTGCTGACTATCTCAGGCACACTTCAATATCAGGGCTCTTTCCTCCTGATGTCCTCTCCAGATATCCACTTCGGTCATTTCTTTTCTCTTTTGGGTTTAGTTATATCTCACCTTCTGCAATATTTTGTTTGGCTATCATAGTTGCACCTGCAGTTTTCCCTTCAGCATTGTTTATTTCTCCTTCCTGATTTATGTTTCATGCTAGTGTTTATTACTATCATTATCTGTAACCATGAATTTTATTTATTTATTTTAATTTGTATTGTTTACATATATTTGTGTGCATGTATAAAATAGCTGTATGGAGGACCCTCAAGCAACTGAAAATGGAACTACCATTCAATCCAGCAACTCCACTACTAAGAAACTACCCAAAGGATATCAAACCACTAACCCAAAAAGACACCTATACTCTGGTGTTTATTGCATTTTTTTTAAATTTGACTGCTACTTCATACTGTTACACAGCATGCAAGAACAAAACATTTGGTCTTTTTCTTACAACTCAATTCCTACTGCCTATAAAGTCACTGGCACTTAGAAACTGCTCAGTAAATAGTTGTTGAAGAAATGAATAAGTTAATGAACGACTAAGCAGTGGAACAATACATGTGAGACTCTCAATTAGCTGTTGTTTTCTCTAGTATAAGCTTAAGTTCTTTTGAAAGCTTTACTAAAAGCTCTTCAAAAATGGTTCTTAACTGTTTTTCACAGTCATAGCTAAACATTCCCATTCCATACTCTGTGACACAACCATGCAAAACTACCCATTCCTTAACATGCCAGAGCCTCCATGCCTTATTCTCTTGTACAAATTGTGTGTGTTATACCTAGAAAGTATCTTTATTTTATCTTGATTCTTTCCCTACCTAACCCCTGCACATCTCCAGAGACCTAATTCCACTGCCTTTTCCCTCTGTGATGTTGTCTGTGGATCTTGTAGTCGGAATTAATTAATCCCTACACAGTGCTCCCAAAGTGGATTTTACATGTCTCTTTGAAAACAATCAAATTATATTACAGTTATTTATAACCTCAGCTTGGAATGCAGTCTCCTGGCACATAATAAATATTTGTTGAATAAATCAATATTGAAGAGCTCTATCTTTCTAAGGTGAAGATACTAGTTTTGCTCACTATATTTTGCAAATGGTTTTTTACCAACCTGGTTATGACCATATTATTGTTGTAGTTATTCATAACTGACATCCACTAAACACTCAATACATGTCTTCATTGTCTTAAACACTTTACAAATATGATTTTATTATAACATCTCAAGCGTTTGTTTCTAGTCCTAGTCTTATCTGATATTAAATTTGAGGAAATAGAATCATGAAGACAATACCTTCTTCCTGAAAATATGCTCATGGTTATAAAGTCATACAGCATCTCCCAGAAAGTCCATGACAAATAAAATTAGCAAATATGCAGAATCTTTCACTTTCTGAGTCATTAGTAGAACTTTTTTCACCAGGCTTATGAATTTTATTGGCTACAAGAATATTAGGCTAAACAGCAGTTCTTTGAAAATATTCATATGGTTCTCTAAAATGAGTAAAAAACTCAAAAATTTAAGAAATTATCTGGTGAAATACTAGTTTAACAAATGATTAAACAATAGAAAATGTGTCATTCCATGAGTAGAAAACTTTAATAAAGTAATAAAGCCCCCGTCTTATGCAAAGAAATGAATTAGCTTAAAAGGAGTTATAATTTATTTGTCTACCTAATCAGGTCTCTTGGAAGTTATCACCACCTTAACGTGTTTCACTGGTGATTACATACAACCTTTTAAAATACAGGGTTAAAGAAAAAATTCAGAAGAAAACCAATACATAAACAGTGATGTAATTATGTAGGAATAAAGATTATCTCTCTTCAGGCAGTTGTAGAAGGGAAGGGCAAGAGTCTTACATATATTTAATCAAAAACACTTCTATTCTAATCCCATTTTAAGTCACAACAATGGTAAGTCAAAAAACATTAGCTGGATATTCCAGCTTCCATTCTGGCAGATAGCTGAGAATTCAAGTAAAAAGCTGAGCAAACCGAAAATCAACAATCCATTCTAGAAGTGTGTAGGGTAATTTAATCTAGCTTTTTCCTTCATTATTCTGCATAAGCAGTATCTGCAGCATCACATATTCCCATGATTGTGCAGTGGGTATGCACATGTGTAACTGGCACCCCTGAGACTAGAAGGCTGTGGTAAAAGGGTAACATTGCCCAGGGAAAAAGGGAAAGAGAGGAGTCATTGTTTCTTTATCATTAAAAACCTAAAAGATAAATCCAAAGGCTCTAACATTCTTTGTCTGTGAGACCAGGGTGGATCTATGATGATTGGGTAGGTCACCCAATCCAATGTGCTAGCAAGGTGACATCATAAAGTGTTGCCTCCCAAACTGGTAGGACATAATATTGGCACTCACAAGTTAGTAGAGCAGAAATTCATGATTATAACTCTTTGTAGCACACAGTAACAAGATATAAAAACCTAATCATTAATTGAAAAATTGCGTAGAGTGGACAATCTGAGAATTAAGACACATGCAGACTTTGGCAGAAGGTAGCCCCCAAGCTGTTGTGATTTTCCTACAAGAACTCTAATGGGTAATGGGAAAGGTAAATACCAGATCACTGGATTCTTCTTTACTGACAGCTAACAGAACACTTGTTGGTGAGAAACTTAATGGGGAGTTGATCTTTTCCATTGCTACTGACTTTTGAGACAACTTGTTTGACTTTACTATTCTGACTAAAGGAATTTAGGAAAAGACAGTTAAGATTGAAGCAAGGGATTGTTATCATACAAGAGAAGAGTGGCAGTAACTTCCCTGGACCATATTCTGGACTTAAAAGTGTCAGGGGATCCTGGTTTTACAGGGTTTATCGCTGGGCTGGGTTAGCAGGGTAAATAAGTTATCAGTTGACTAGAGTTAAAGCAGAATAATGCAATAAGAAGAAGTGAGATAACAAACACCATCCAGGTTAACTCAACTGTCAAACATCATTATGATGAAGAACAAGAAAAAGGTATTCCCTTTCACTGTCCTTTTTCTACATTGTGCTAGATGATTGTCTTGATATATAAGCAAGACAAAAAAATAGAAGGGATACAGATTGGAAAAAAATTAAATAAAAAGGTTCTGTTTTCAGACAATAGTGTAATGTATATAGAATGTCCAGATGAGTAAACACAAACACACACAAACAAAATATCCTGCAAACCTGGATCTAAAAAGTAATTATAGCAAGGTTCCAGGATTCAAAGTTAATATTAAAAAGTAATTTGTCTTCCTATATTCCAGCAATAAGTAAGTGGAATTCAAATTTGAAAACACAATGCCATTTTTATTAGTAACCCAATAATGAAACATTCTGGTATATATACAGAAAAAAAAATGGACAAGACTTATTTATAGAATAATGTGAAACAAGGATGAAAGAAATCAAAGTAACTACACAAATAGAGCAATACTCTACATTTATGGATAGAAAGACTCAATATTTACAAGGGGTTAATTATTCCCAGTATGAGCTAGAGATTTAAGAATATGCTAATATATAATAATGACAAGTTATTTGGAAAATACTAACAAACTGATGCAAAATTGAACATAGAGGAAAAATCATGAAATGGACAAAACAATATAGAAAGAAAAGATGAGGGTCAGTAGAGTAACAATATCAAACTTCTAGACACTATAAATCTACATTGATTGAGAGGATCTTACTGAGATGACAGACCAATTAGACAACATAAAAGGTTCAGAAATAGACCTACATGAACACAGTCAACTTTATAAAAAAAGAGCAAAGATTATATAATGGCCCAAAGACAGTTGTTTCAACAATGGTGGCTAAACAATCAGAAAGTTATCTGACAAAAATAAAATAAATAAACAAATGAAACATATAGACATGGATCTTATAGCTTTAACAAAAAGTAACTTGTATTATAGACCTAAATTCAAATGCAAATGAAAAACTATAAAACTCCTAGAAAAGTACATAGGAGAAAACCTAGAAAAATTCAGGTATGACAATTATATTTTAAATATAAAACCAAAGAAATGATAATCAAAGAAAAAAATTGATAAATTTGTCTTAATTGCAGTTTAAACTTCTATTTTTTGTTAGACAATGTTAAGGGGAGATAAGTCACAGATTGGGGGAAATATGCAAAAGATGTTTCTGCTAAGGAATTAATAGGCAAAATATACAAAGAACTCTTGAAAGTTCCTTTCTTATTCTGAAGAATAAGAAAACAAACAACCCCAAATTAAAATGAGGCAAAGACCTGAACAGACATCTTTCCAAGAAAAATATATGAATGGCAAATAAATTATGAATGGCAAATAAATTATGTGAGAAGATAGTCAAATCATATATGTATTTATACGTAGCATGTGCACATATACTTACATATATGTATGTGTATGTGCATATATACAAATATGTATGTGTATGTGGGCACATATGTGTATGTGATTATGGAGGATTCTTTGGAAATTTTGCATTTAACAAATTAGAACTAGTTTATCATACAGCAATTGCACTCCATGGATTTTACCCAAAAAGGCAGAATACGTATGTCTACATGAAAATTTACATTAGAATTTACATTAGAATGTTTATAGCAACTTTATTCATTATTATTAAACTTAGAGACAACCAAGATGTTTTCAGTAAACTAGTATGTAAATCAACTGAATCAGACAGTGAAGTATCAGTTACTGCAAAGAAGAAATGAATGATCAAGTCATGAAAAGATGTGGAGGAAACCCGAATGCAAACTGTTAATTAAAAGACGTCAATCTGAAAAGATTGCATATGGTATGAATCCAATTATGTGACATTCAGGAACAGGCAAATCTGAAGAGATAGTAAAAGTAGCCTCCAGTGGTTAGAGATCAGGGAAGGGAAAATAGACAGGAGAGGATTTGTATTGCAGTGAAATTATGCTGTGATTTTGTAATGCTTGAAACATGCCATTACAGATTTTTCAAAACCCATAGAAATGTATACAAGAGTGAACTCTAATGTAAACTATTAACTTTGGGTGATAATGACATGTCAGTGTAGATTCATTTGATTGCAACACACATGCCAGTATGATAGGAGATTTGAATGAGTAGTTGGTTCATATGTGAGAAATTTTAATTCCTTCTAATCATATTTTTCTCTGAATCTTAAACTTTTCCAAAAATGCTGTCTAATATCTTATAAAATATGAGTTTTTCAATGCCATTTTTTGTCTTTTAATAGCTAATCAAAAGAAATGACTAAATTTGAAGAAGAAATGACTAAATGACTAAACTAGAAGGCAGTTTTCTATATTCATTAATTCATACTATTACTATTTTTTGTTTGGGAATAAATTGGTCACATTGAACCAGAATTCTTTATTTATTTAGAGTTTGACAAAGAACATTTAAATAAATGGAGTTACTTAGAATGCATTTTTAAAAGTGAGGAATCAAAGTCTTTATTTTTCCTCAATCTCTACTAAAGTGGATTTTTTTTTTATATTAGTTATGGGATAAATAACAATGAGTCCATCTTTCACATTCTTCACTGTAAAAAGATAAAATTTCAGATGCCTCATAACAACACAAAATGTCTGAAAAGCATCTCTCTGTAGTGTATAGATTTTGGATTATTCTCTAAAAGATGACTTTCTTGGTTGAGGTGAAAGTTGGAAAAAACCTAAGGGAAGAAGTCAATAGTAGTTCTATAAATAGACACTTTCAGCTTAGAACAGTAAATGTAGTTTTCTGATGAAAATTTAGGAGATTATATAATCTCCTAAGTTTTATCAAAAATCGTCTGAAAACTTCTGGAAAATGGATCTAGAAGATTGAGAAGGATTGTATGAGATTCAAGAGGAACATGGATATTGGGAACAACAGAATTATTCTTCCATGTATTTATCCCTTATGGTTCTTCCCAGACTGAGTTACACAGTGCCTCAGAGAAATATTTCCAGTCAATAATAATAAACAGGAAGCTACTGTTTAGCACTATTCTGATCAAATTATAAGACAAAGGCAAGATTGTTGTTTACATTTCCTTGTGGTAGAATTTGGATTCATGCCTTCTGCTTTAGGAAGGGTTAAGGGTAATATTACTTAATGTTTCTATTATGAGACAGGTATGTTTGTAGTAAAAGATAAATGATTTGTAAATGTAAACACCATCTCACCAGCGACATCTGCTACCATAAACACCGATATTTTTAAGTTAGATAAAATCACAGGTAATCATTTTCCATCTGTAAAGAAAGTTCCTCTCTACAGTGCGAAACATGGTATTTCTTCCACCATTTCTCTTCCTGCATGTAGGGTTAATTTCCTTGTATGACACAAGTTAATCATAAAATATAAGGACAAAAATAATCTCTGAAATTAATTATTCATTTTAAACACATGCACATCTAGCAAACTACTTAAAACTGTGCTTCATTTCAGTGACTTTTTAGAGACTCTAAGGAATCCAATGCAATAACTTTTGAAGAAATAGCACTCTCAAACTCGAGAGATTCTTAAGGAGCAGCACAAGAATTAGAAGGGATTAAACTGGTCATCATGAAAACAAATAGTTACACGTAAGAATTTCCTTTGACTATCAAGATCCAAGTAGGCCATCCCTAGTGATGCCAAAGGCGGTTGAACAAACCATAAACATCTAGTAAGTTCTGGATGTGGACTAATAGCTTAATGTAACATGATCTCTTCTTGCCTTTAATAATATTTTACATGATCCTTTCCCCCTCTCCTATTGATCATTTTCTCAGCTGTTGCATACCTGGTTTACATCTTGGACCAGTTGTACTACAGACGGAGGATTTTTGTAGAAACCCTATTTGATCACAATGAACTTATTAACATTTCTAATCTAGTAATGGTCTGAAATGTTTTTATGCCTCATATCCTATTGTTAGTATATCTCATGCTGCTACTGATTTCCACAATTACCCAATAGCTAATTAAAGAGGCTGGGGGGCTAGATAAGGAGCCATACAAACTAAACATAAGAATGTAAAATATGTCTATTTAAATGTATATTTTGCTAGCAACTTCTCCATGAAAACATATTTCAACATTATTTTTGTTTACTTTAAATTCTCAGTCATTAAAATGCATTAATGATTATAAAATCAGTTACCAGTCCAACCAGCTTCTCAACATTTTCACTAGGGAAAAGAAAAATTACTATTTGCAAGTTCCTATGATAGGGAAATCTCATTTGCAAAGCAACACAAGAAATGTTTATTTGGTGGGGCTGATTAAAAGCATTGTTAAATATTCATAGACTCCTCCATCTCAGTCTTTCCTCCTTTTTCATTCTGCTACCAACACTGATAGATAAGGTCCTGTATACAGTCTTGCATGTACATAATCAAATGCAAGCTGAAATATACCTAGCCTCATAACCATTCAGAGATATTCAGAAAGCTAGAAATTCTTCTTTCCTTCTTTAGGGTACAGTATTGCAAAAAAAATAGGAATTTTATATTTCATGATAAAAAAGAGTTTTATGTTCCATGATATAGCATTTCATTTTTCCTTTTATTTAAACAGGACCTGTCTACCACCACAAGTATTAAGCTTTGATTTCTTTTTTTTTTTCTATCCACATTACAGCAGACACTGAGATCATAGATATGTGACTAAGGAATTACATCTTCAGTTCCCTTCCAACAAGGTGACCACCCTGTAAGAACTCCAATTCTCAGAAGCAGTGACTCACAGCCTGATCAAGCACATCAGAGGTCACCCAAGTGGTGCCAGGAAAGGATGTGGCTTCTTGCCAAGTCTTCTCTTCCTGTTTTATGAGTGGCAACCACATTCCTGTTCCCAAATGAATGCATGCAGTTTTATTTACAAGCTTCAGTGTTTTACCATCTATAGGGAAGATACTGCAAGTGAACTAGATCTGTACAAGAGATTGAGATTTGTGACAGTCGCAGCACTGAAGTTAGGTGGGAAAATGACTTGACATGGGGTGAGAAGCAAAAATTTATTGTATTACATAATAATCATATTCGAAATGCTTATTGTAACATTTCCTGAAGTGAATGAGAAGAGTGGAATATCATTAACAAGATCCTACAAATTAACACAGCAACACTCTTTAAAAGAAAAGAACATTGGCTTTTGTCATAATTCCATTAACTAGACCCAATTTGAATGACTGATGAATGGCACTTTACTACTTTCCTGTCTTAAATTTGAGCAGTGTGGTGGGATTGAACTTTTGAACTTGCGTCCACATGCATATCTTATGGAAGAGTCCTGTTGCACATTTTAAGTGGGTCTCTGGAAGAGCGTTCGTAGCAAAAGAAGGAAATATTGCTCACTATTTCAAAGAAAAGTGCATTCTTATTGACACTCGAATTTACCACCCGAGAATGTGGTATTCAAGATAAAGAAAGATACAGAAGTAGGAAAAAGACTAAGGAGCATTAGAGGGCAGTTGCTGTTTAGAACATCGCAAACTGATTGGAAATATCTAGTTCTACTATTTTATAGCTCCAGTAGTCTTTTCCATTCCTTTATTATCCTCTCTTTCCATTAATTTTGTTGCAAATTCTCTATTGTTCCTATCTAAACATTCCAAATGTTGAAATTCACTATAGATCTGCAAAGAATCTAAAGTCATTGCCCCTTTAGAGTTTGCTGTGAATGCAATCGTTGATCTAAATGCCTTTACCCACTTTGTTTTCCATAGACTACTGACTTCCTTGTCCTCTGCTTCCTTCGGCATTTTTTTAATCTAGAAAACCTCTGTTTCCTAAAACTGCTTCTAATCCTGCAGCACCTGGAGAAAAGCACCACAATCCCTAGATGATGTGACTAAGTTCATGACTATAGACTTTGATGAGTCCCATACTGTGCTGTTTAGTCTAACAATGCTTCACTTGTCCATTCTCTAGTCCCCTTTCTAGGTGACTGGTTGGTGACTTCTCTCTTCCTAAGCCTCCAGCACCATCTCCCCTATCTCTACTCTCAGTTAAAACTGCTTTCAATTGCACTGAGAAGACTGAGGTAGACAAACAACACATTTTCAAGCTCCCACTGCAATCCCTGCCCACCCGTGTGATCACTTTCAATGTACTTAGCTACCTTGGGTTCTACAACCGTTATTTTCATTTTTGCTAAATCTCTGACATTTTTGTCCAGTTGGACATTCTAGTCTAGTACTTTCCTTTTTAATAGCTGCTTCAAAAATTTATTTTTTTCCACTAAAAAAATGATAAAACTTTCCTTAGCTCTCTATTTTCCTCTTGTTCCCCCTTAATCCCATTCCAGTCAAAAGTTTCCCACCAGCAGTTCACCAAAATGACCTTGCAGGTCATGGATGACATCTGCAATGTCAAATCTAGTGGTTGTTTCTAAGTCTTCAGCTTCTTTAGTCCTCAGAATGATTTAATCCAGTAAATCACTATTCCCAGTTCAGTTTCAGTGTTGGTTTTCTTGCAGTCTTAGTGATGAATCCTCCTCAATTGTTTTCTCTCATTTCCCCTCAATATTTCAATGTCAGAGTTCAGCCCTTTATTCTTGCCATGGTCACATTCACTTTCTTGTAAGTCTCATTGAGACATGTTCAAATATTACCTGATCACCTGTACTCAACATTTTTAGAAATATTTATGAGTTTTTTTTATTTCTTTTGAGACTTTCCCACTACTATTTTTAAAACAATTTGGTTTACATTTTCACTCACCCTTATCCTTATATATTTTTATTAATCCTATTATTCTTCTGGTTAAAATCCTCTTGACTACATAAGGACTTCAAATACAATCTTCTCATTATTCCACCTTTTATCTTAGGTTCTTCCTTCTCTAAATCCTTTCTACACTACAATCAGATTATTATTATCACATGACTACAGTCTTTACATCATGAATGATTTTAAATCTTCAGTGCTTTTAATTAGCATGATTTTATTTATTTATTTTTTATTATTATAAAGTTTATTCCGGTTGACAATTTAGGCCATAGACATGTACATGACATTTCCATAAAAGGGATGAGTATGTGGGGGGTAAGGAGAGGTGGAGGTGGGAGGGAGTGCTAAAGGAGGGAAGGAAGGTGGTGTGTGGTTTCCAGGGAATACAAAGATGTGAAACACATATATAAAAAAATAAATTAATTAAAAAAAAAGGAATCAGTACAATTTCCATGCTGGGGAGAAGCAGCTCTCCTGCCTGCCTGGCACTATGTAGGTGGCTCTCTTTTTCTTTCTCCATTCCCTAATAACCCTGTCCTTTTTTTTCCTCTTTTTCTTTTAATTTAATTTAAATTTTAAAAAAATTGCACATATATGTATATTTATATATTTATATTACATTAGTTCATTATTGTGTACCCCAGGGCTTTCCCACTTCATTAATATTTGTTAACCATTCTGATCTTTTGTGTTCTTCACCTCCCCCCACCTTCTTCCCCCTCCTCCTCTCTTGCTCCATGGTTCAGTCCCATTGGTTGTTTTCATTCTTTCTTACTTGCTTGTTTGTTTGTTTTTCCCTATATCCATCATATAAGTGAGACCATCCTGTACTTCTCTTTTTCTTTTTGACTTATTTCTGCTAACATGAGTCTTTCTGGTTCCATCCAGGTTGCTGCTTGGTTGATGCGTAGTATTCTATCATGAATATGTACCACGTGTTTTGTTTTTTAGCCAATCATCTGTTTGGGGGCATTTGATTAGTTTCCATATCTTGGCAATAGTAAACAGGGCTGCAATGAACATGCGTGTACATGTGTCCTTTTGAATTAATGTTTTCATGTCCTCTGGGTAGATTCCTAGTAGTGGGATTCCTGGGCCAAATGGTAAGTCCACTTTCAATTGTTTGAGGGTCCTCCACACAGTCTTCCATAGTGACTGGACCAGTTTGCACTCCCACTAGCAGTGTAAGAGAGTTTAGCATGATATTTAAACCCAGACACTCGATTGAGAAAAATGAACTTTTCACAGTCTATTCTCTCTCTGTCTTCCCACTTCTTTTTTCTCTCTTTTGTCCTCCTTCTCTCCCAGTTTCTAAAGCAACTTCCTACTTAAAATATATCAGGTATGTTTTCATTTACATATACATTTTATATGACTTTCATAGACACACATTTATGTTTATCTTTCTACATGTGATAAGAATATTAGACTACAACAACATACAGGTTTCAGTGTACAGTTTCTCACTTCGATAACTAAAAATATCACACCATAAACACCATTAAAAGTGACCATCTATCGCCAATCCACCTGCCCCCTCTAACTTCTCAATAACCTCATTTCCTCTTGTAACCACCTTTCTGTTTCAGAATCTCAGGGTTGTTCTTGTTTTGTTTTCTTTATATCTTACAAATGAGTGAAAACATACAAATTTTGTCTTTCTCTTCATCCAGAGGTTCCAGGGTTTCAACTTTGCTATGCTGGATAGTATGTTGGGATGACAGTTGTTAGGTAAAACTCTTCCCATAATGCCAAAGGGGAAGGTTCCAAATCTTAGTGGTGTCTTCTTGGTTGTAACTCATTGTATACAGGGATGACTTCTTGGCAAGACAATCTCTCTGTCTGTCCTTTCTATCGGGGTGTTGCCTTTTCAGCCTTTGTTGCAATAACTCTGTTCACTGGATTTTTACCCATTCTACTTCTATATTAATTAATTTATATGCCAGTGTGAGGTTATCATGATTATGGGAAGAGGCAAGCTCAAGTTCTCCTTATCCCACCAACCTTTACAAATACACTTTATTACATAAATGTATCATTGTATATATTGTTATATACATACATGTATACATGCATTAATGTGTGAACACCTGTCCATGTGTAATTATAAAATATGAATTTGTACCAACTGCATCACATATCAAATGACATACCAAATATATTATAGACATTGAGGCATTCAAAGTTGGTTCAATATTAAAACTCTCGTCAACAGAATTCAATGGCAATCAGTACTGAAAAATAATCTTTTCAACAGATTCAAAAAATAATTTTTAAAAATTCACTATTTTTGTTGAAAATGTTTCAGCAAGTTAAAAAGATAATAGAATTCCTTCAATCTGATGATAGGGATTCCTCTTAGAAACCTGTAGCTAATTTATAGAAAGTCATATTTAATAAAATTGCTTCCCTCAAGTATGAGGAATACGATGGTATTACATATATATACCATAATTTTTAAAAACAATATTCTAAATCCTAGACAATGTAATGAGGCATAATACAAAATGAAATACATTTAGTTTCAAAAGGAAATGCAATTTATTTAGTTCACAGACATGATGATCATCCATATAAGGCAATCTAGAATCCACATAGATTATAGAATGGAGACAATAGACTTAATAGGTTAATTTATCAAGAATTCAGTTTACCAGGTCAAATTTTAAAAATCAATGGAAATTATATATAGTAGCAAAAAGTAAATTAAAATTAATAGTGAAGACTAGTTAATGTAGTTTAAGAAAACAAATACCTAGGGTTAAATCTGCAAAAGCATACATAAGATTGAATACTAAAATTTTCTAGACTTTTTATGAAAAATTAGAGACAAATTTTCATAAATTGGAAAACTTGATATGAAGTTGTTAATCCTTCCCCTATTTATGCATTTTGATGCAATTTTGAACAAAACTCTTACTTCATACAAGTCCTCTTTATAAAAATTGACAATTTTGTCATAAAATGTTCACAGAAAAGCAAAGGATCTATAATGATGAAAACAACTGTACATGTGTATTTGTGTGTGGAGGAAGGGCAAGTTGTTGGAAAATATACTTTACCTAATCCAGGATTTATTTTCAAGATGGAGTATTCTAGATAGTGCATTATTGTAGTGAAAGTGATCTATCCATTGTTAGAACCAAAAGGTCCAAAAATAAGGTTGTACATAATAGTTGTCTTTAAGATGGCTTGTGATTATTTATTTTCCTGATACACCTTTGGGAATTCATTTACCTTAGTATGAGCTGTACTCATTGGTACATTTTTGATTAATGGGATATAAAGAAATTATGAGATCTCTTTCAAAATTAGGATTTGTAACAACTATAGTTTCTGTTCAGGGTGCTCTCCTGTGAGTGGATCTTTTACTCTGGAGAAACAGCTGTTATTATGGAGAGGCCCACCTGGCAAGGAGGCAATTGATATCTGTAGCCAATATTCAGTGAAGACCTACAGCTTGCCAATAGACATGTGAGCAAACTTGGCATCAGATCCCCCTTTGTTTAACTCTTGACTAATACCCTGGCCAACATTTGGATTGTAGCTTGTGAGAGGCTTGAGGTTAAATAATTAGCAAAGCTGTGTCTAGATCACAGACCCACAGAAAATGTGAGAAAATAAATGTTTAGTATTTGTAGCCATTTGAGACAATGCATGTTACACACACAAAAAATAGATAATTTATATACCATAGATGGGCAATTGATGTTTGACAATGTTTCCAAGATATTTTCATGGAGAAAGTGTAGTTTTTCTGTTGCAAATCTGGCACCAAGAAAAAAGAGGTTGCAAATCTGGCACCAAGAAAAAAAAAAAAGAACTAAGATTCCCATCTTGCATCATATGAAATAAAATTGGATCCTAGGCCTAAAAAAGTGAGACCTAAAACACTAAAAACTCCAATCTAAAAGAAGATACAGGAAAATATCATCATTAAAACTTTGGGTCACAAATCTTTCCTAAATAGAATGCAAAAAGGGAACACAAAAATAAAAGGCTGGGCAAATTCTATTTCATTAAAGTCTAAAAGTTCTGTTCTCTGAAAAGCATTTAAAAATTCAAAAGCAGACTAGATTGAGGTGAAAATTCCCAAAACACACGTCTGATGAAGGATTTCTATAGAGAGAAATGCTTTATACTCAGTAATAAGAAAACCATAATCTAATGTTTTGAAAGGATAAAGGATTTTCACTGATACATCTAATAGAAGCAAGTGAGGACACTGACAGTTCATCACCGTCATTACTCATGACGGTGAACTCATAACTGAAAGAAATATCAGTTAAAACCACAATTAGGTATCACTGTACACATATAGAATGGCTGAACAAACAATGATTTGGCAATATCAAGATCTGGGAGGGATGAAGAGGAACTGTAACTCTCTTACAGTGTTGGTGGGAATGCAAAGTGTATAGTCACATAGACAACAGTGGCTCATATCTAGACTAATCACGAAATCCCTAGTGTGATCTTTGGCAATTCATTTCCTCTCTCTAAATCTCAGAGTTATGTTAAGTATAGTGTTAGCAATTAACCAAAGAACTAAATTTTCTCCTCTATTTAAGTCCTCTATTTAAGTCCTATTTAAGATAATTCCATATATCTAATCTACACGTTTATGACCAGCAGGTTTTTTTCAAATATTAGAACATAGTTTATTAGTTTAATTTAATGTCAGTTTTTTTGAAAAGAAATAATGGATGTCTGACATAAATTCTAGAACTTGTTTTAACTATGAAAAAAATAAGAAAGGAAAAAAGAAAACAGTGGCTCACTGTAAAATCCAGAAATGCCACAATGAGTTAGGTAACCTTGGAAATGTGAAGATACATTTCCACATAAAAACCTATATGTGAATGTTCATAGTTTATGTATGTCTAGAAAAATCTGGGAACAACTCAACACTCATCAACTGAAGAACAGATACAAGCCATGGTTCTTTTAACAGATCATGACTCAATAATCAAGGAATGAATTGCATTCTATGAGAACAGAATCATCAGGGAGTTTGCCATAATCTACAGAGAAAATAATTTTACCTGTTTCTGGAAAAAATATTCTCTAGTTTAATTGTAGTGGTCATTATGCACCTATTTCTGTTTACTCAAACTTGTCTAACTAAAATGAGTCTTATTGTTTAAAAAGTAACACAATAAATTTGACATAAAAAAACTGGATGTATTAAAACAAATAGATCTATATAAATAAACAATACAATATAAAGATAAAAAAGGAGGATATGAAATCTGAAATCTGGATATGACTTTTAAAGATAGTTTAAATAAAAGATAAACTCAGAAAGCATTTTGTGTTATATATAACAAATTGATAATTTCTTAAATTTATGGAAAACTATAAATCACTAGAAACATGAAAACTTAGTAGAAAAAGAGATTATAGGTATGTTATTATAAAGAAAAAGTCAAGCAGCAAAAAAGAAAAAAAAATACTTCCAAAAATACTAAGTCAGAAGATACTTATAATTACATATAGAGATTCCAAATAACGAGATGGACAGATGTGCATAGAGAGTATTTTCAAGGAATGCACACAAAACATAACACTGGTTTTAAAAAAAAATGCAGCAAACTGGCATTTTCAGAGTTATTGCAGAGTTTTCTTTATTTACTAATTCATCTGATTTATTATTCCAATCACCATGTATTTCTTTTTTCCTTTATCATAAAATAATTCATTCAAAAAACGTAACAGATAAATAAGGCAGTTCCAAACGTCCAGGAGCTTACACCACAAATTGTGAAGAAACAGATACCTCAGTCAACACTTGGAATGCAAAGATGTGTTTCGATGGGAATGGGAATTGATACCCAATGCTATGGAGTTAGGGGAAAGAGTCCTTCACGTCTAAAAAATAAGGTAAGTTTTCTCAGAAAAGTACATTTTGTAATTAAATGTGAGCTCATCTAGAGGTAAAGGAAAGTTCTCAAAAGAGATAAACAAAACTAGTCAGTGGGTATAGATATTCAATCAGTGGTAAGTGCTTAAGAACAGACTTCCATTAATATATTAGTATTTTTCAGGGTCATATCTGAGAATGGGTATAAAATGATCACTATAGACAATGGTGGTATCATTGATGTAATAGGACATAAAGCAGAAAAATTGAGTTTAAGGATGGCAATAAAGAATTTAGCTTTTCTATGTCAAACTGAAGATTTTGAAGATTAGAAGAGTTGTGATGGGAATAGGAACAACAAATCATGAACATCTAGTATGTATTTAAATTCATGGCAGTGGATGAACTGGCCGTGGAGACTGAGTCTGTTGAAAAGAAGGCCAAGATGGTTCCCTAGATTTTGGTACTTAGTGCCATCTATGGAACCAGCAACAAGGCCATCTCCTGGGAGCTCATTTGAAGCACAAAATCTCAGGCCCTAACCCAGATCTGTTGAAGTGAAATTTGCATATTAACATATTCCCCAGGTGATTTGTATGCATAGTAAAATAATAAGCACTACTCTAGAGAACATCAAGTCTTGAGGGTCAATTAAAGAAGAAGGGGTCAGTATACAAGAAAGAGATGGAAGCTAAGCAATAAGCTGTGTATTTCATATTTATAGAAAACATGGTGATCAGGTCATGAAAAATCCATCAAGAATTGACTTTTCTTTTTTAAGAGAAAAATTCTGATGGTGCTAAATATCTTCCCTTTTCTCCTCGTCCACCCTAATCATGTTTATTGTGCTTCTGACACCTTCCATTATCCTTTCCACAGCTCATTATTTCAGTGGAAATTGTGCTGCTCTCTTCACACTGAACATGATATTGTTTCTGTGGCACCAGTAGCAACTTTGTGTTCATTCATATACACATATTAAAGAGTGGATTATCATTAATTATGCACTAAAATGTTCTTGGCAACAGACTAAGTGACAAAACATTTGCTTTTGTCAGAGTTCTATTAGGTGAACCCAAGTTGAACCATGAAGAAATATGACACTTTTCTTTATTTTAATTTGTATCACAAGGTCAGGATCATGACAGTGACTGTATTTTGCACATTATTTTTTCTATCTTTGTAATGATGCTAATGGAATTCTTTTAACTAAACTGTTTTTATCAGGTCTACAATCTATTTGTTGCCTATTAGGAAAAAATTCATGTTCATGTTACTTAATCTATTGGAGGCTCAATTCAATAATAAAAATATACTTTCCTGAAGACCGTCATTGTTTAAAAGAGTTCAGATGGTATGATATTTTTACTATTTACAGCTAATTCAAGAAGAAATTGAAACAAAGACAATTTTAATGTCTATGTAAGTTTCAGTTTTATATCAAAGAAACACTAGCATATTAATAAACAGCATATGTCAAATTTGCATTTGACTATAGACATGGAGTCTTAATACTTATTTTTGAAGTATTTGTAAAAAACAACCTTAAAATAAAATTTTTTCAAAGGTAAGTGTAATGCTAGTTTTCATGCTAATGTAATTACATTATAATTTTTCTATTGCTGACTAGCTCCATATCATAAGTAGTTTCAAACAATTTCTGCATAATTTCCTCTGGTGCATGGTAGAGTCTCATAGTTTTGCCATTGTTGTTGTTGTTGTCATATTTCTTCAAGGAACCACCTGCTAGTTCTCAGAGTGAAATTTTTGAATGCAGACATGAATTAATAAAAGGCCAATCTATTCACATTTATTATCTCTATAATCTGTCATTCTGGGTTAGAAAGAAAAGTAGCATTGTAAAAATACTAGTGCAAAATACTAGTATTTTGTAAGAGTATATTGTAAAATACTATTGTAAAATAATATTGTAAAAATAACATAAATGAGAGTTAGACATTTATATAGTTAGTTCATCGCAATTTGTTTTGTTCTTGAGGTGTTGATTAATTCAAAATTCGTCAAAATTTAGAAAAATCCAGAAGTTTATCACAAGGACAGAAATAAAACCAGGATTATATTTCCTGACTCTGAGGATAGTGTTTCTAAAACTTAGAAAATTTAGTTTGTCAAATCCCTGCTTTTGAGTGGGATCTACTTTATTTATTGATATTATGTAGATCTGAGAGAAATAAAACAGACTTTCCCCCTTACTTTTGCTAAACTACTATATGTTTCTAGAGCATATAGAGTCAGAATAAGAGAAATTCGAGAAAGTAATTATAAGCAGAAAACCTAGTTTCTTTAGGAATACTAATAATCCTGTCATATGAATATCTTTATGATGTCAGACTAAACAGACAGCTATCAAAGATGCCAAAAATTATACATACA